>OY282560.1:270906676-271109176 GCA_958295665.1 Tipula vernalis
AATTATTTTCTTTTGGGTATTTTCTTTGGGAACTTAGAATAAGTTTCAGTAATAACTAAAAATCTCGAATAATCTAGAAACTCTGATACCAAGCAACTCTAGAACATTTGAAATATCCCCAGAAAATGTCATCTTTCTAGCTCAACATCCTCCAAACTTATCAGAGTGTAGCTGACTGCTATGTAAATTTCTAAACACCAAAAACAAATAAAGTGTCGATAATTAACACTGTAACATGTTTGGCAAATTTCGAGAATCCCGAATAATCTCGAAATGGTCGAATAATTTAACAATTATATAATACTGCTCGTTATAGGCCAAAAAACTCGAATAAATTTGAAATCCGTTAATAATTTTGAAAATGTAGAATTCATCGAGAACCTTCATTTATCTCAAGAATATTAAGCAGATATCACAATATCTCGAAAATATTGAATTATGGTTATAATTTTGATGTCATACGCCACTCGGCGCTATTTAAATTAGGAAATCTGATAAAACAGAATAATATGCTTACTTCACTTAAACCTAATTTCGAATAATCGAAAAATCTTTAAAATCTTACAATAGACTCAGTGACAAACAAACCTCGAATAAGCTTAAAAACCTGATACAAATCCTACAAAATACCAAAATCTCGACATAAATCGAACAAACTCGAATAATCTTGATCACAAAAATTCAAAAGTCTCCGGTTACGGCCAAACGAAAAGCTGGTAACCCTGGCCGGTTAAGTTTATCATCGGCAACCAAGCCCTTTTTAGGGGTTAAATTATTCATTAATTTAACCTCAAAAACGTTTTTTTTTTTAAATATATGTTCTGTTGATTTACGGAACAACTATCCGAGCGAATAATAATAGCACTGAAAAACACAACTGCACAATGTTTATTTTATTTAATGGGAGCCACTTCTTTACTCTTTGACAAATTTATTTGGACAGCAAATATACTAAAATTAAATGTTGAAGGACCTTGTTTTATGTTTACAAAAATATGGAAACCGTATTACCATATGAGGTTGAAAAATTACCCAATAATAGGGTGTACAAAAATTTTAGAATAAAGTTGAATTACGCATCAATACCCTCTCCGCCTTTTACGAATTAAGTCCAAATGAATTACTTTTGTTCGTTGTCTTCGATTGGTAGCACCGCCACTCCCAAAATAGCTCTATCACATTCACCGCGATGCGTGCGCACTCTGACAACCCTAAAGGTCCCTTGATCATCAGGACTTGTTTTAACGATGCGTCCAACCTATCAGCACAAAGGTGGCGACAAGTCATCGCGAAGAAGCACCCTCATTCCTTCATGCAAATTCTCCTTCTGCTTATTCCAGCGCGATCGAGATTGCAACGTGGACAATTATTCCTTTTGAAAGGATAGCCAAAATTGCTGTACGGTCCATGTGACATGTTGATGTAATTCCGGGAGTGAGGCTGGCGGTCCGCCATAAATAAAATGACCGGGAGTCAATGGTTGAAGATCATTCGAGTCGGCAGAAACAGGTGTTATTGGACGCGAACTTTATTACAGTTGCCACCTGTTTAACAATTGTCTGCAAATCATCGACCGTAGTCTCTACTTCACCAATGACATTATGGATGAGCCGCTTCATAATTTTAATTGAAGCTTCCCAAAGCCCGCCAAAGTTAAGAGCTCTACGGGGTATAAAGATCCACTCCACGCAAACGCTGGCGCAAGCTTGTTGTATGATATTCATGTCATTTGCTAGCATCTTCTGTACTTCCTTCAATTGATTGGCGGTCCCCAGGAAATTGTTTGCGTTATCTGAGTAAATCTTAGTTACCATACCTCGATCGGCGATGAACGTTTCAGTGTGCATACAAATGCCTCCGTTGACAAATCGACCACCAGTTCCAAATGAATCGCTTTGGTAATCATGCACACAAACGAAGCTATGTATACCTTTTTCCCCACTTTACAACGTGTATGGTGCCGGGCGTATAGCGGGCCCGCAGTGTCTACTCCGGGTGTAACAAATGGCTTGACGTTTTTAAAATCAAGGCGATTCTTCGGTAAATTACCCATAAACTGCGCCATTAGCTTGGGGCACTGTAACGGAATTAATTTACAATTCCGTTACCAATCCAAACCATAATTCTCAAAACGACAAATCGGCATACACTTCGAGGTAAAACCTCAAAACGATATCACAAATAATATCGGTTATTATCTCATTAAACGACCATGCCGAGATTCCACATTCTTTCTGTGTTTACGTCACTCCAATTACTGTATATGCTCATACGGTAGTTGAATAAACGTAAATACAAAAATAATGTAACACGATCCTTGTTTTTATGTAGATAAGAACAAATAATTTTCAAGGCAAAAGTGTAGCACGAGTAATGAACTTGGTTACTCGAAGCTACCGCTTAGTTTTGATGAATTTCATTTTTTTTTCTTTTTTGCTGTTTTTGTACTTTGGTTTTTAACAAAAAAAAAAGGTACAACAACAAAAACCTATGAAAATTGCCATTATCGTCTTACCAATATATTTTGTTGTCATCGAAGTGCATAAATTTTGATGATGGCGATGTCACGTTGTCCATGTCACGTTGTTGGACATTTTTTATGCACTTTTATGACGAATCGACAAGAAAAATTGGTATAAATAATGTACATTTTTGTTTGAAAGAGGTCAGTCTTTTTGTGGAACCAAAAGGGGTGTTGGGAAAGTAAAAGCAGTAAAAAAAATTTTCAGTTGGAATAAAGCAGAATTTCAAAGTAATTTTGTGTTTTTTTTTGTATTTTTTTTTGGCTGCTTTGTGGAGAACAACACTGGGTAAGTATTGGGTTCTTAAGAACCCGTTTAGACTGAAAGGAGCTTGGTTGGTTTGCCTCTATTGAGGCGGGAGCATCGTGTGCTTCGACGCCATAGGCGTTGCACTCCCTTTCCAAACCAGCCACCTCCGAACAGTCGCAATAACTAATTAACCAAAACTAGTCTCATACTAACCCGTGGGCTTGCTGCCCGAAATATCGCTGTTCCATTTATGTGTAGTTTAAGGTAGTCATGTTACCTTAAGCAACACGATAAACAACCGCGGGCGCGGACCTTATTCAGGGCATATGAACCACTAATTTGGGTCCTTTTACATTATTATATGTCCTAACCCCAATTCCCTTCCTTGATGGCATGATGTCATCACTGTCCCTTTCCAAACAAATGATGCGGTAATCAAGATTACCACTGGTACACCCCAACCACCCACGACCAAGCTACCCCTACCAGACTGAGCTGCAGGTAGCTAAGCCGCAGGGGATGTAGCCACCAGTGATAATAAATTCGAGAAGCGGGTTGCCTCAGCTAAGCTGAGGGAATTCGTTTCAGCACATTCGAAAGCACACAAACACACCTTCGAATAATAATGCGGTACGCAACAAGTCCATGTAGAATCCAATATCGTGACCGGATAGTCGTGAGAACAGTCTGTGGATCCGAATGCAAAGTCCTGTAACGATGAAAATATTGGAATTATAAATGGGAAAATCGATGGTTTTTGGGAAGAAGTATTTGATGACGAGCATCAAATGGGAGATCAGCCTTCTTGATTCTTCCTCCGACTCGAATAAGATCCTGATCATCAATAAACGGCGCCAAACTTCTTAATCGAGAGCTGAGTGAAACGGCCCGATTACTTGACAGCTTAGTGTAATCATCAGGGAACGCTGCCCGTTGGATGCTACGCAGGAATCGATACTCGACTTCGGTTTCTTCCGAATAGTTTGGCGAAGGTATCTTGGTGTAAAAATGAGCCAATTCATATCGTTGTAAAAGTAATTTGCGCTCGTTTTTTGTCATCATGGGAGCACGGCACCCTTTAATAAAGAATATTACGAAAACAAAGTTTCGTCGAATACCCCCGAAATTGCCAGAGAAGCTCATTGAGTCGGTAATATTTTGAATAGGTTCTCCTATTAAGGCAATTTTCAAGCTGCGTCGCTCCATCTCATCCTCAATTGACTGGTGTGGAGGAGGCCAATTTTCCTCATTTTGGTATAGAAACTCAAGGCCGTTGAACCATATACTAGAATTGGAAAGCTCGCTCGGCATAACACCACGACTGCCGATGTCTGCAGGGTTTATTTCACCTGGGATGTGACGCCAATACACAATTTTGGTTATATGTTGAATTTTGGACACGCGATGAGCAACAAACGTGTTCCAACTATGGGGTTCCTTATTTAACCAGCACAGACAGCACGGTCCAATAATATTCTGCTGAAATCGTGATGTCATTCAAAACCTCGCTCTTTAGTCGACATACCAAATCAGCCAGCAATTTAGCACCCAACTGCTCCAGTCTGGCGATCGTAATAGTTTTGGTGGGTGCCACTAAAGGTCAAGTGAGCCCAATTCAGTTCGAAATCGGTTCCAATCAGCCGACAGCTTCGCATTTAACTCCTTGTCCCAATCCAATTTTTGTTTCCAAAGATCTTGGTAGAAAATTTTTGCATGAGTTATAATTGGACATAACAATCCTAATGGATCAAACAAACTCGCCATTTCGGACAGAACGATCCATTTCGTAATTTTATCTGAAGTATCATTTGGAAAATAGGAATAACGAAAAACATCCTTGTTGGTTGCCAAATTAGTCCAAGCGCCTTTACTACATCATGGTCATCGATTTTAAGGAGTTTCTCTCGATGCTGGTTGTCAATTGTTTGAATGATCGCCTATTCATTGGAACATAATTTAGATAATGAGAAGCCTCCCGCCTTCAGCAATTTCGTGATTTGTTTTTTAATCTCCAAGAGCTCCTCGATTGAATTTGCGCCCACCATCATATCATCAACATAAAAATTCTGACGGAGCACTCGAGCGCCGATCGGGAAACGTTCTTCTTCATCTGTCGCTAAGCGATGAAGTGTCCTTATAGCCAAATAGGCCCTAGGCGCGGTCCCTTAAGTTACGGTGCACAGGCGAAAAATTTGAATTGGATCATCTTGGTTGAACCGCCACAAAATTAACTGAAAATTCCGATCAACTTCAGCAATTTGAATTTTACGGTACATCTTTTGGATGTCGCCGGTTGAAACATAACGAAACAACCTGAACCGCAAAAGAGTAACGAAGAGATCTTCCTTAATTTTTGGCCCAAAATACAGAATATCATTCAACGAAAATGATGATGAAGTCTTGCATGAGTCGTCGAAAACGACCCTCAATTTTGTGCTCGAACTGGCCATCTTTAATATGCAATGATGCGGCAAAAAGTAATGCGGTGATGCGGCATCAAAATCATCGACGACCTCCAAGTGCTTCAGCGCCTTGTACTCATGAATAAATTCCGATTTCGGACAAGCGGTAAAGCCTCTTCTCCAAGTTAAGAAAGCGGCACATTGCAATATTATAAGATTTGCCCAAACATGATGGATTTTTTGAAAACGGCAATCGGACAATGTAATATTCATCTTTTGTTCGGTAAGTGGGAAGAACATTCTTGGTTTATTTGACTTATTTTCACTTCTGCGACAGGATATGTTTCGATCTCCCAAAAAGACTGCACCAGCTTTACCATCTTATCCAATTTTTCCAGCGAGGAACATTTATCGGCAGCATTTGTGAGGGCAATTCTGGCAGATCGGGGCCATGAATGATATGGACCGCTAATTGTCCATCCAAATTTGGTTTCCTGTCGTATTGGAAGATGTTGACCTAGTACCTTTTTCCCAGGCAGCAATAGATCCCAAAATAGTCCGGCTCCAATAAGCAGATCGACATTCTGGGGCTTGAAATATAATGGATCAGCCACTTTTACTTCAGCTGGAATTTGGAAACTCCTTTGGTGAAATTCGATGCTGCGGTTGAACATCAGCGATCTTAGAAAGAATAACCGCAGAGATGGGTAATTCCTCTGATGTAGCAAATCTGGGCACAATGATGAGCCGACAGAAACCCTTTGACGAAGTGCTTGCCGATCCGATTCCTCCTACAGATGTCATCAGTTTATGCCGTTCTACGTTTAACGTCTGCGCAAACTTCTCGGAAATCAATTTCGTTGATGCCCCACTATCTAGCAATGCGCGACACGGGACCGGTGAACCTTGATTATCAAGCACGTTAATGATGGCTGTGGCTAATAAAACGAAATCATCTTGAAAACTGCCTGATGCAACAAGTGCTTCCTGCAAGTTTGAGCATTTGATGATTTCTGCATGAGATGAGGGACCCGAACTCGCTGAAGTCTCTAGAACGACTACTGCGTTTTCTGCTTCGAAATGGACCATTGTATGGTGACGTTTATGGCACCGTTGACACACCGAAACCCGACAGTTTCTCGTAGAATGTTTTCCTCCAAGGCACAACACGCAAATCCGATTTTTGCTTGCGTTTTGATATCGCTCAACGGGAGAGAGCGCGGAAAAACTGGAACAGGCAACCAATACATGATCCGGTGAGTTGCACTTTATACAAGGAGATAACTAAACCGGATCGATGACACCAATGCCAAGTGGCTGCGGCGATTTTGATTAGATAAACGGGCGGCTGATGACTGTACGGGAACTCGGCCAGTTTATTTTTTATTGTAATCGATTTTTCCTAAAGTACAAGCATGTTTCTCCAGAAATGTACAAAAACCTTCCCATGTCGGTATATCTTTGGTTGTAGACTCCTCCCACTTAATGGCGGTAGTTGAGTCCAATTTCGACAGCAGCAAGCAATTCAGCAAATTTTCAGCTAGCTTATTTTTACTGCCAAGTGAATTAAGAGCCCTGTAGTGAGCGGTGATTCGATCGTGTATCTCCCGAATATCATCAGCAGACTCCTTTCCGATAGAAGACATCATAATAATATCCTTGAAATGAGCCTGGAACATAAGCACCTTGTTCTCGCAGCGGTCCACCAGTGCTGACCCAGCGCTTCTGAAATTCTCAGAAATGGTACGTTTACCACCTTCCACAAGGCATGATTTGAGGAAGCGAAACCGATCCACATCTGTTAAATCTGCATCATCAATCACCATGGGCGTAACTTCGTTTTTGAAGTCCAACCATTCACCGTAATTTCCCGAGAATTTAGGAAGTTACAATTTAGGAAACTGAATGGATTTCTTTGCCATAACAATAGATTGATTTAGATCAGTACAAAGAGGTTTGATTGAAGGTGTCTTTGATTTGATTAAAGATAACAATTTTGACTTATATATCTGCTCGTAATCCTGATAATCGGACACGTCTTCTTCCTTTTCATCTATATCAACGAGTTCCGTTATCGCTTCATCATACTCGTAGCACCGTTTATAATGAGAATCTGTCAGCTCCAACTGAACCTCCAGAGTTTCTAATTTGGCAGATTTTCCGTGAGACTCGATCCAACTTTTCATGCTCTGCAGTTGATCATGCGACTTGCCCAATCATTTATTCAGCGGTTTTCGTTCCTCTTTTTCTTTCGACTTGTCTGATTTGAGGCCCATGATTGGTTTCAAAAATACCAAATCTCTCCAGCAAATATAATTTGGCAATAAAATTCAGCAACATACGTTTGTGCGAATAACTGGTCACACCAAATGATCAATTTTCCAAACAATGAGATGGCCTTGTATAACGGTGGAGGTTACTATGACCTTGGAGTATAAACCAACACAACACGTGGCGTCGTGGTAAGAAGATCGCAAATTGGTAAATGTTGTAAACCAAACAAGTTTTTCGACGCACTTAACAAATTCACTGTGTAGCACTAATTATTTCCCGTGTTAAATAATACACAATTTAAAATTTAATTTGAAAACGTTGGAGTGGCTCCACTGCACTTAAGTAGCGGTTAAAAAATAAAATTTTCGTATCACAATAATGGCGAACGACACACAGCAAAAAAATGTTTTATTTTACAAAGCACTAATATTTCGCAAATTATACAACTACGCTCTGCTACCAATGTTGATTTACGGAACAACTATCCGGGATAAAAAATTTTATTTTTTGATAAAACCAATTAGTAATTATTTCTCAACTACAAGTAGTCGATAGTTAGTTAGATTATAAGGGTTGCATCACTGTTTTTGTAGGGGACGAAATTAACCTCTAAAAAGAGCTTGGTTGCTAATCAATGAAATGGTTTCGCTAATGTTTCACAGAGTACTACAACTTAAGAATAGTTTTTATAATTTTTTGAATTTGACAGTACAAAAGGTTCCCTTCTAAGATTATTTGTAAGTCTGTAATTTTGCGGAATGAGAGTGAAAGATTTATACTGTCGTGACCAATTGTGATATCGGGGAAGAGGTCTAAAAATTTAAGAAAATACCTGCCCAAAATAATAGAAAATGTTTGTAAAATATAAATGGTTGGTTTGGTGATCTTTAACCGACACTTTGTGGGAAAAGTGTCGTCCGAGAAGCCGGATAGATCCAAATTTTTATTTTTATTTTTAAAACGGCATTTTATTGTGGTGTATAAACAATAAATATAAAAAAGAATAAAAAATGTGTACAACGGGTAATGAACATTTAAGCTGATACAGCCTAATGCATAAAGATGGGAGCTTTATGCAGAGAGGAAGATCAGTTGTGAGAAGATCATTCGTAATTTCAGTTACGTTCGTTCGAATCGTGTCTTCCAATTCACTCACATCTCGTGGATTATCAACGTTCACCTGAGCTTTTAAGTGGCCCCATAGAAAAAAGTCACAGGAGTTTAAATCTGATGGCCATTGGAAGCCTCCATTACGATCAGGAAAGCGATTCGAGTTGACTATTGTAAACCATGCATTAATTTTATTTTCAGCCATTCTTATGTTGGAATAAAGAGTTCAACAAGCAGCTCCAAATAACTTGCTGAAGTAAATTTCCTCGTACAACATCCAATTACAATATCTTTAACCAATAAAGTACACCAAACAGTTACTTTTTGAGGGTGTAATGGCGATTCATGGAGTACCCTTGGGTTTTTTGTACTCCACTATCTTTGATTTTGTTTGTTCACGTGACCCATAAAGTAGGGTATGATTTATCATTAAATGTAATTTCTGTTTAGGTGTTACATAAAGTTTTGCACAAAAGCAAAACGATTTACTTTAGCTCTTTAGCTGTAAGCTCTTGTACTTTTTGGATTTTATATGGACTTCAAATTTCGAATCTTCGTTGGTAATTGTAAAATAAAAAACGCTTTTGGTTTATGATTAAAATTAGTTAATGTCATGTAGTTTTGGTGTAAAATCATTTCCTAAGATCTAAGAACGACATTGATATCTTGTATTGGATAGGCGGCATTTGGATTAGAACATCTGACACTGCAGAGACGAACAATTTAAACAAATTTTGTAAAATAATAAACATTAATTAGCCGGGTTTTGACTTCTTATTTGTTATCAATTAGCAATAATATTTTTTATATTCCCTGTAACAACCAAAACACAAAATCGGGTATTAATTTGTAGAAATAAATTATGTTTCGCCCATGGCGCAACACAAATATTAACATGGTAACAATTTCAACAAAATTTAGAAACTCAAAATTAGTGTTTCATTTTAGACAACATCAACAACTTCTACAAATGCCAGATAATTAATAAATGGAACAACAAGATAGCTACTTTATCCCATTTTTTGTTTAATTATACACATCAATTTCATTCTCCCACATCTAATGTTCCCATTTCTAACAGAAAAATTGTTTAGAACACAAACAAATACTTATATTCTTAAAAAAAAAAAAAATCATTAGAACATTGTAAAAAAATTACCAACACTATTAATATTGTATCCTTCCTTGGAAAAGTGGAATGACATTAGATGAGCAAATTATTGATTGCTTCATTTCATATCTCGAGAAATAAATAATTGAACGAATTATTTTTAGTTGCGATGAAACATTTACAATGTATGGTACTCGTATATGTACATAACAGCTAGTAGCAAAGCTACATAGAAAATTAGAAAATATATTATTCTTCTAACTGTATATAAAATTAAATGTGCAGTAACTTTCAAAGTTCATCTTGATACACAGTGACTATAACAAGTTTAATAAACGAAATTATTGGTAACGATCAAAGAGAAAATTGCTTTCGAAGGAAATTAATTAAATCTAATATTTTTTAATTAATTTTAAGAATTTTAAAACATTAGTATGTCGATGGAATACATTGATTTTGACATTGTAAACTAATAAAAACGTTGACCTATGACTTTTGTTTAACATGATTGAATAATAATCATTGGCTGTCGCATTAAACTAATAAAATGGTCGAATCGATGGGCTGATGACCTGCACCCGTAAAAATGTCTACATTTTCTAGTGTCAACCCAAATAAAACAGAATGCCACATCATTAACATCGAAATTATATACCCGGAAAAACTTCTAACTTCACCCAGAAAAGTGATGAATTGCCGATCGTAGCGAAATATGCGTTCATTGTGAAAAACTGTGTAAATAATACCTAAATGGAACGCACAAAATTAGATGCGGCAAATTGGAAAATTATTTATTAATTTGAAAATCAGCATTTTGAGTAGAAATTTGAACAAAAACTAAATTTGGTACACGTTAATATCAAAATGATTAACATGAGGGAACGACAATTTTTCCTGAAGAAATACAAAAAAGAGGATATTTTGCCAAATTTTACAATAAATACAAAAATGAAAATATTTTGAATCGATCTAGAAACGAAATTATCCGTACCGGAATAACATCATTCGTACAAAAAGCTAAAAAAAAAATCGAATTAAAATTCGTAATCGCGCTCAACAAAAGCTAAAGAATGAGGAAAGTTTTTTTTTTTTGAAAGATTGATACAAATATTTAACAATTGTAGAGTATTTGAATATTTTCAACTATAACCAACATTCGGAAATTATACCAAAATCAAAAAAAAAAGACATGTTAGATAAATAATTTAAAAATTTAGAACAAAAACAAAACCAAATTGAATTTATAAAAATCTAACGTAATAAATTTAACAGATATGTATTTACCTAAAGAGTGTTTTATGATATGGAGTGTTGGATCAAATTTAAGCTTTCCTTTAGGTTAGGTTGGTTAGGTTGGAGTGGCTGCTTACGCACACTTAGACCGGTGACGGTCCGTTGTGATACCACAGGATGTATCCCCTTTTACCCCTATTGGAACCATTTCGAGCTACTTATGTAGCGTAAGACGTCCCGCACTTTAATGTTTTCGAGATCCGAGAGGCAGTCCATATTGAACTTACCTAAGTGTTTGTGCCTTCTGAGAGCCAATGCTGGACACGAGCAAAGGAAGTGGACCAACGTCTCTTCCTCCTCTTCGTCCAAGCAGCTTCTGCAGAAGTCATTAGCCTCCAGACCCAGCCTTCTTGCATGTTCTCCAAAAAGGCAGTGTCCCGTGAGAATTCCTACGACCGTTCTTAATTCACGTCTTCGTAAGGATATTAATGCCCTAGTGCGCCCCAAGTCCAGCTTTGGCCAAACTTGTCTTGCAACTCTACAGGTGAGGGCGTTAGACCACCTTTCCCCCGCTGAGGATAGCGCCTGCTTCCCAAGTGCTTGTCTCAGCGCTGTGATAGGCCTCCCCAGACTTGCCCTTTCCGGTTGCAGCTGGAGAGTCGTACCATGCCTAGCAAGTTCATCTGCCCTGCAGTTCCCCATGACGCCCGAGTGACCTGGGACCCAGACTACCTGGATGTTGAAATGCTCACCCATCTCATTTAGAGATGAGTGACAACTCAACGCCACCCGTGACGCCAAAGACACCGATTCTAACGACCGGATCGCCGCTTGACTGTCCACATAGATTGTGATATCGTCTGAGGATAACACATTATGCTTCAACCACGTCATGACCTCCTCAATCGCTACGACTTCAGCTTGGTACACGCTGCAGTAATCAGGGAGACGAACAGAAATATTTACATTTAATTTGTCACAGAATACTCCAGCTCCTACTTTGCCGTCTAGCTTGGAGCCATCTGTGAAGAATTGCAACGCTTCGGTTTCCAATAACGGTCTATCCCTCCAGGATTCCCTTGAAGGGAAGGAGGTCCGAAATCGCTTCTCGAAGCGTAGAGTAGGTTTAATGTAGTCAAGATTCGCCAGCTCATCCTTCAACGATCTGACTATAGTAGAGTGTCCTATACTAAGACACCTCCACTGAGAGACGGCTGCAAGTCGTACAGCCGTATTTGCCGCCATCTGTTTGCCAAAAATGTCGACCGGAAGAAGGTGCAACATAACCTCTAAGGCACTTGTCGGTGTAGACCTCAATGCCCCGCTAACAAGCATACAGGCCGTTCTTTGCACTCTCTCAATCTTACTTTTGTAAGTTACCTTATCCAGAGCTGGCCACCAAACACCCACCCCGTACATGAGTACAGGTCTCACTACGGCGGTGTAGAGCCAGTGTACCAGCTCCGGCTTCAGACCCCATCTATGACCAATGGCGTTCCTACAGGAGTACAAAGCAATAGTAGCTTTGTTTATTCTCTCCAACATGTTGGGCTTCCAACTAAGCTTACTGTCCAAGATAATGCCCAGATATCTAGCTCTATCAGTAAAAGCAAGTCTCGTGCCATTTAAGGTAGGAGGGACAACTACCGGGATTTTGTATTTCTTAGTAAAGAGTACCAGCTCTGTCTTGGACGGGTTAATACCAAGTCCACATTTGCCAGCCCATTTCGTAACGATGGTAAGCGCATTCTGCATTACGTCTACAATCGTGCCCAGGAATTTCCCGGTAACAGCTAAAGCTACGTCATCTGCGTACGCGATAACTCCAATACCCTCTCTCTCCAATTCAAGTAGTAACCCGTTTACCACTATGTTCCAGAGAAGAGGGGACAGAACCCCCCCCCCCCTGCGGAGTTCCCCTAGTTACTCGCCTCTTGAAGGTGGAGTCCCCCAACTTCGAGCTAACAATCCTGCTTCCCAGCATATAATTGATTAACCCTATCAGAGGAACGTCCACCTCCAAAAATGACAATCCCTCCTTGATTGCCTCCGCTTTCACATTATTAAAGGCGCCTTCTATATCCAGGAAGGCCACCAAACAGAATTCCTTCGAATTAATCGATTTCTCAATCGTAGACACCAAGGCGTGCAGAGCCGTGTCCACAGATCTACCCTTTGTGTACGCATGCTGAGACGATGCCCACTTCCTGGCACCTATTTTATCTCTGATGTATACATCCAGCAGCCTTTCCAAGGTTTTCAAAAGAAAGGATGATAGAGTTATTGGTCTTAGGACCTTAGGATAGACATGTGAGCTTTTCCCCGCTTTCGGTATGAACACCACATTGACCTCCGTCCAGTACCTAGGAATATAGCCCAGCTTCAAACACCCTTTGAATATAGCTTCCAGGTAAGGAAGAATAATTACTGAGTTGTTTTGAAGTTCCGCTGGTATAATTTGATCCGGACCAGCCGATTTAAATGGTTTAAAACCCCTCAGTGCCCATAGGATCCGTTTTCTGGTTACGATATCCTCTGTGGTTACTGACAGTGATTCCTGATGATTAAAACGCACCAACAGGTCTTCAAAGCTCCCTGGGAAGTGTGTCTCGAAGAGAAGCTCCAGAGATTCTCCACTAGAAGCTGTCCAAGACCCGTCCGGTTTTATCAAAAAACTAGGACTAGATGTACTTTTGGAAAGAATCTTCCTAAGGCGGGAGGTTTCGGATACCTCTTCCATATTATCACAGAAGATTCTCCAAGACCTCCTTTGTGCCTTTCTTAATTCTTTCTTATAAGTTCCGAGTTTCTCCTTATAGGAGTCCCAATCCTGAGCCTCCCTTGCATTTTTGGCTCTATTAAAGGCTATCCTACAAGCCTTTCGATAGGTTTCCAGTTACCTGGACCACCATACCGGTTTTTGCCTACCCCTAGGCTTAGCCAGTGGGCAGGCAGCGCGAAAGGATCGGTTGCATGCGCTAGTAACGCTAGCCACCATGTCCTCCAGCTCCCCAACGGTCGTCGGGGGCTCCATAGCCCTCGTCGGTAACATTTCCTCCAATAATTCCCCATATTTGCTCCAGTTGGTCCTTCTAGGGTTCCTGAAGGCTTCCCGGGTAGCAGGGTGAATATCGAGGCTATAGGTTAAATATCGATGATCAGAAAAGGAGTGTTCCTTATCCACCCTCCAATTTTTAACCATATGAAGAATATTATTTGAGGCAAGGGTCACGTCTAGAACCTCCTGCCTGTTACTAGTAATAAATGTGGGTTCCCGCCCAATATTACACACTGAAAGGTTAGTACTCATCAAATAATCAAAAAGCGACTCACCTCTTTCATTAATGTCTGTGCTTCCCCAGATAGTGTGATGCGCATTAGCATCCACTCCCAGTACCACACCTACCTTTGATTGTTCCGCTTTACGGATCAGCTCCTCCAGGTTATCCGGAGGAACCTCCTTCTCCCGGTCCATGTAGGCTGAAACTAGCCAGAATCTACAAGTGCCTACTTCCAGGCTAACTGCAGTAGTGTCATTATTGCTGTATTGAGAGAGAAGGAAAAGATTTATATTATTTTTCCCAAGAATACAGGATCTGATCTTCCCAGACTTACTAGAGGATTAAATTTTATACCCCTTGGTTCTGAGGCCACAGATCCTGTTGTTGTTAATCCAAGGTTCTTGGATTAGTATCACATCCTCACCCGAACTAGTCAGCCTGAGGAGTAGAGCTGCCGAAGCAGCCTTAGAATGGTGAAGGTTAATTTGAGTTATCTTAATCATAACCATTTCACCTCTACCTACCTCCATGATAAATTCCTGCTACCGCAGGAATATTAATTCCCGGTAATTTGGGATGCGCCGGATACGCCCGTCTCGCCACTTCTCGTACCCTCTATAGAGGACTTGTCAGTGCTCCCCCGTCTGGCCGGGCTGTCGACATCCTCCTCCATCGGTACACCAGCTCCTTCGCTTATGTGCACCTCCTCATCCTTCGAGAGAGTCCTTGCCCTACCAAGGTCGCCGGATTCACTCTCCCCCCTACCCTCAGCTTCTTCCCCCATGCTGCTGGTACCCCCTTCTGGGGGCCTGGGCGGGTTGCCACCCTCCTCCGGTTGGCCTCCCGTACGCGCTTCCGCCCCATCCTTCTTATAAACGTTGAGAGTAATTGACCCGAAACCGAAGTCAATTACTCCCTTCGTTTTGTGAAGGAGGGCAAGGGAGTCCTTATTTATCACCATGATTGATAATTTCGAGCCCCCCCTTGGCCTCCTCCTGCTTGACGATCTTCCAATTTCCTGTCGGAAGATTCGGGTTACTGGCCTGAATGATTTTCAAAGCCCCGTCCGGGCTAGCCGGTTCGGATGGCAGCCATACACGTGCCCGCGGCCTGCTGGGAATTTCCTGCCGGCTAACTGCCGCAAGCTTTGCGCCTGGCCACACCTCCCCTACTTTGGCTATAGCCTTTTTGTACAGATCCACAGATCTAGAGTCCGAGCATGCAGTCATCTTTACACGCCCTTGATACCATCCCGCATCTCTGCAGGATGGGGGTGGTCCCGGATTTTCACCCAGGACCTTTAAAAAGACGAGGTTGAGTGCATTATACACCAACCTCCATTTTTCCGCCGTGATGCTCCCATCTTCTTGACTTTCGTCAATGACGGCTAGCATCAACACATGCTCCCTCAGGACCTCGCTGAACAGCTTTGTCCCTGAGTTGGAGCTCGGCTTCTTTTCAGTCACCAATTTGGCCCGCTTGCTGTTGACTACTTCCACCTCGTCCTGGGACCGCTGTCTTTTCGACATATGGTCCCTTTCCGAGCTTCCGCAGCCCACAGTGCTCCTTGCCCAAGCTACTGATCTTCTTTGCTCTTCCGTAAGCTGCCCCTCGGGGGTCGCAGCCCACTTCTCGAGAATTCGGAGCGCCGAGCGGCGATTCCTGTATCGCCTTTTCGCCGGAGGAATGTCTCTCGTCCCACTCCCCTGTGCTGCGTTGGTACCGCTAACTCCCGGGACTTGTGCCCTAGAGTCAACCACCTTTGCAACCTTAGAGGCCCCACCCGTCTGGTTCGAGGTACCTCCCTCCGCTGATACCGGCTTTTGAGGAGAGCCGGTGCCCTTTGTTTTTGTGTTTGATCTTACCATTTGATTCCCACGAGTATCGGAGAAATAAAGGTCCGCCTGCGCAGAGATCCGTATACGCAGGTAAGGCTAATTACAACTGGAGGTCGCCAGGTATCCAGAGGGCTCCGTTAGCGACTGGGCTTTGTTAAATTGGCCCCCAGCCTAGTAGACCATCAGCACGGGTCGCTTAACGCCTTAATCCAGCCCATTCGGCTCGCTGGCACCCCGGCCTCCCTGCACCCCCTTCCCTCCGCCCATTCTCTCCCCCATTCACCTAATCACATGGAGAGCCCAATCCAATGGGATCCATTCCATTCACCGGGTCACCCGTTTATAGGGTCCCCCACTCATCACCCGCGGAGACTCCGGAGGTGCAGAGAGGACGTGACGCCCAGTCCGCCGTGGTTATTGGCCGATGGTTTTCTGGCGCCATCTGTTCGCCTTTCCATGCTGGGCATCATAGGCACTCAGAATTTAATGAACTCAGGTTAACCACTCCCCAGTTCCCTGAGACTCTCCCCCCAGCTGGACTGCGGTTGGGGGCGGCTTATTTAATTCACCGCTAGCCTACCTATCGATAGGCCGTCCACTATCCACCACCTGTGACCCCCCCGATAGCTGCAGTACGCCACGGGAAGCTTTCCTTTAAAACGAAACAAAATTCCAATTGTAGAGAGTTTGGCTGATTTAGAAAATATTTTATCTTTAGTAGACCGAAATTTTATGGGTGAAAAAAGATCCCAAATACGAAATACGGCGACACAATTTTTAAAGCAAAATCAACATTTTCTAAAACCGACAAAATTCCTGTGAATAGTCAAAAAGTGGCAAATAAAATGTTAGAAAATAATCCGGACCTATGTTTAACTAAATCTAATAAGGGCAGTAAGAAACTATTACTGAACCTATTGGACTACCAAAACAAAATGACTAAACTGATAATTAATACTCCCCAATATCCGTAAGCCGAATAATCATTAAAGGTCACTTGTCTCGACCAGTTCTTCGGCTTATAATTTGTCTAAGTTTTGGTTGTAAACAGAAAACTGCAAATTCAACATCGAAAATTCTTTTATATTCATAAACTTGAAAAATTAATGAGAATGATATATAGATTAGCATCTTTGGATTTCAATTTTCCCAACGAGTTATGGCGATCAGTTTTTATAGCAAATCTAAGTAGTTGAAGGTCCGTATAGTGTAGTATTTATTGAACAAAAAAAAACAAGCAGGTTTGCATTTGGAAAAGGTTTTTCCTTTCGAGGGAATAAATGGAATTTTTTTTTTTTTTCTCTCGAAGAAAGAAGGTGTAAAGAAAAACAAGGGTGCTAGTAAAACTAATGTACAAAAATAAAAACAAATTTTCCTATTTTAAATAAAATCTAGGTACCAAACATTTGTATATGTGCTAAATAAAACTAATGTAAAGTAAAAGCAGTGCCTCTTCTAAATACCATTAAGTAGGTTTATGTGCTAATTAAAACGTCGACCTGGGTCAAGTCGATATCCGATAGCCCTATATCATAACCAAAAAAAAAAAAAAACAAAAGACATCAAAAGGAGAAGTTCAAACAAAAATTTGTGAACCAAAAAAAAAATATCTAGAACGGTTTTGGCCATGAAATTGTATAAAACAACCGAAAAGGAACCAAAGCATCAAGAAGTGTCGGCTGATCTTCAAGGCACCTCCTATTTAAGGAGGGAGTACTTCCTCAGTTCATCAGCTGGAGACCTGATGAAGCACGCCCTACGAGGTCTATTCGGTCTATTCATCCGTTCTTAAATCTTAAAATTTTGCTGAACATTTTTTTTTTGGATTGATCCATTTATAATATTTAATGTTTTTTAATTTTTTTATCAACCACCTTTTTTCTCCTTTTTACGTTAATCGATGTCTAAAATCCCAAATTACATTTTGTGTAAATGGTGTATTTGGGGTTACCAAAACCATAACTGTGTAACGAACTGGTCGTTACTGACATTCTTTTCTGTGTTCGTCATGATGTTTTTTTTGGTTGATGTTGTCATTTCGCTTTCATTTCACTTTGCGTTGTGTATTGGGTGGATGAGATGTGAACGCAGCCTGTGTAAGCGGTGTATGGATTGTGAGACAGATGGCCGCCCGGTGTTTCATGGTTTCGTCGACGAATATGGGTTGAAAAAGGGCGCACGGATAGGCAAGAAGCATTTTTTTTGTTATGGTTGAGAATGAGAATTTTTTTTGGGGAGGGATTGAAAATCGAGACGTCAAAGCGTAAAGACGAAAAAAAATAATAATAATAAGATTGGGAATAAAAATTAATACAAAATTAACCTAAATAAATAATTATAGAAAAAAAATAAAATAAAAAAAAAATAAGAAAAAAAAATCCCAGGCAAGCAGAACAATATAATTACCACATAAATAGGAAAAAAAAACTAACAGTGAAATAAAATATCCGTAAGTACTACTAGCGGGAGTATTAGCGGTGCTGTTAGCGGTTCACTGTTGTTTTGTGTGGTTTAAAATAAACCATTTACATCCAAATCGTTGTGTGGTGGTGCAATAGAATAGACGATTTACGCCAGAATCGTTGTATGTGGTCTATTGTTTAAGCGGCTGATGGTTTTGTTACTCTGATTGGCGTAATTCTCAGCAACATTCAGCGGTGGCGTCTTGTTGGCAAGTGTTGACATTTCCGTGGAGCCCCAAGAGACGAACAGGCAACAGTAGCAGTATTTTCAACAGGTCATCTTGTGAAAATGTCGGTATAGCCAAGTTTTTTATTATCCACTGTCACATTTTTTTTTGTTGTTTAGATAAATTCTGTTGGATTGAAGAACTCATTTGCAAAACATAATTTTTTTTCAATCAATCCGCGCGAGTTTTTTTTTTGTTTCTTTTTAGATTTCAGGTATCCTCTGGATCGGAGAGCTCGAAGAGTCCACAGGATGTCGCCGTGCGTTCGAGTGGGATTGTCGTTTGCAATTGAATGATTTAAATACAGTTTTGTTGTTGTTAAATTATATAAAATCATAATTTTTATTTTGTTTGTTAATAAATTATGAAAATTTTGGTTGTACGACATAATCTTGCATCATGAAGCGTTGAGTAATTATTGTGTTCGGGAGGTGACCATGAAGGTGGTGTGTGTGACTGGGTGAAATGGTGAAATAAAGTGACCTTAATGCAGCTTTCAAGGCCCTGAATGGACACCACCACAACCCACGACAGACTGCGCGATAGCCGGAGCAAATGCTGCAGGTGGTGACGTCGGGGCATTCTGTTTAACGAGGACAGCCACTAGTTGTCCCCGTTATAACTGTTTTTTTTGTTTAAATACGATCCAATGTTTAAAAATGAATTAAACGTTTTATTTACGGTAGGATGAGCGGAGAACATGAGGTGTTGTTCAATTAAATCTTTCTAAGTATAAAATCTCGACATAAGCAAAAATATTGCTGCTCTCTCTATTACAACAACTGCTGGGGAAGTATTGACCTATAGGTCTAGTTCACAAACAACATTAATTAAGAAGGAAATGAGCTCGCATTTAGCTAGTTTCTCTAAGACTTTGGGAAAAGACAAAAGTTCTAGCAAAACTGATCCTGGAGTAATGAATTCCAAGATGTCCCGATCCTTGGGGACACTATGTGGGCTCCAAGAGGACTTGGTGTCAGACTCGCCTTTGGGCGGGGAATTCCGACACGACAGTAGTGGAGGCGACGGTGTAAATTGATGCTAAGGCTGGTGCAGATCAATTTACACCATTGCAAGCTAGCCTTGGCTGCTTAAAATTGAAGCTGATGGAGTTGACGTTAACCTGATCCAGGAGCCATAAGTCATTGGAGACCGGGTTATGGGACTCAGGGCACTAAACTATAAAGTGATGTTTGCCAAGAAGGAAGGTAAAACTCGTTTGTGCATTCTCTGTTTAATTACAGTAACTCAGATGTAGTGGTGGCTGGCACTGAGATTGGTAGTTTACATTGTTACGAACCCTTCGGGAACATGCACGTTTATTTCGGGTAGCTCTAGCGGCTAGGGGGGTTTTTGGTTACCGAATATGCGAGATCCAACAAATCATACGTGCACTCTTTAGGAAATCTACATTATCGTTCACAAGGGTCTGATCACTTTCACGCCATCACAATAAAAGAAAATTAGCTCATTTTTGACACTGTATTACCCTCATTTAAATAGTCGACCATACAAAAAAAAATTTTAACATAATAAATCACAGAACTAAATGTTTATAATCTTACTGTAAACTAAGAACTTGTGTAGATTTTTATTAAAAGAGCAAGACTGGCTTAATTAATTAATTAAAAAAAGTAGGTTGCTTACCAATTTTATTCCGAAGAGCGCTCCTTGGAAGATACAATAGCTTAGCTGAAAAAAAGGAATTAACTGATTTGACAAAACAAAATTTACCCTGTTTTGCTCCTTGACTTAATCTACACTCACAAATTTAACTATTTCAATACTTATTAAATTGAACATTTAACAAAAAAAACCAAAAACAAAAAAATTTCGCTAATTAGGAATCGATTTAGGCAACAGCGACGTAATGACGATGTCGCGAATGACACAAGACTTTGGACCCGATGTAATATTAATCTTCTATCTGTCTATCTTAAAATTTTTTTAAATTCAATTTAAATTTTAACTTCAGGCAACCAGTTGGGAAATGCCTTATTTATGTAAATAGTTCGATGTTTCAAAATCACACAAATTACACAAAATTACATTTCCTAACGTATTTCATGCAAGGTATTTTCTAATTTTAATAACAAATCAGCAAATTATATATTTTTGAAAATGTCAAAGTAACAAAGGGTTTCATCAATATTTGACTAATGGCCAGACCTGCTGTTTTTTGACTAAACATAATAATTTACTCATTCGTGTATTATTCTCTGTAGAGCTTTGACTGCCTCATGAAAATTTTATATACGTACAACATACAATTTATTATTGTGTGCTGTCATATACGTTATTTGTATTAGGGTATCATTTTGTGAAGGTAAGTATCAAAAGTAAGCCAATCGGTTGAAATCTCACTTGCTATGAAGCAAGAGAATTTACAATACTGTGTTGTTCATTGCTCAAACAATACGGTAAGTATTTTTTGAATATTCTACTTTTAGTAAAGTTCTATTACATATTGTATAATAAAAAAATGTATTTCTTTAGTTTTAACTTAATATATTTGTTTATTAATTTTTTATTAATTTATAATAAATTGGTTTTTTATTAAAAATTATTAAAAAATTAATAAACAAAATTATTAAGTTAAAACTAACGAAATTCATTTTTTTATTTTGTGAATGTAACGTAAATTAACGATAATTCGTATTTTTAATATATAATCGGTCGAATATATTAAAAGAATCTAACGACTCGCGCAACTCATTATCGGTTTTGTTTTCAGTTTACAATTTAAAATTACTAATTTATTCAAAAAAAAAAATAAAAAATAAACGGAAGAAAACAATTTTAACAGCACTAGTACAAATACATACCACAAAATAACGAAACGAAAAAAAAGAGCATTCGAACACACACAATAACTAATACCATCACGACCCGGTAATTCTCGCCTCACTGACTCATGAGGCGACCAAAATTCTTCTCCAGTTGTACTTTGCGTGATCAACGAGAAATTTTGTTTGAATTGGCACGTTAAAACATGAAACTGGAAATATAAAACTTAAAAAACGAAATCTTCGGCTTAACATTTTTAAACTTATTTTTGATTAGGGTAAATTCAAATGTTCGCATTATTTTCGTTCTATTTTTACGAAATAAGGTATAAAGTGATAATCATGGTGAGGTATAAGGGCGCATCACCGTGATTGATCAGTGATCGTTCATGAAGCGCTCATTCGTACAACAGGGATGTTACAATCAGCTTTTTGGTCGTTGTCTCTACCGACCTCTTTTCAATTTCTGAAAATTTTGTTTTCCGCCCTCCACTTCGATACCTAAAAGTTCGTTTTCTTGTTTGACTCAATTTCTAATTTGAACTCTCTGGAATCCGGTAGCTTTTCCTAACGACAGTATTTCTGAAGCGAATATCATCTGTAAAATCGCCCAACCACTGGTACTAGTACCTAGGGTAATGTTCACGAGTTTGAACGATTTGTCTGACTACACGCGTAGTAACTAGATCAAAACCATTGATTTTTGCGTTAAGTATAACTTTCTAAATTATTTAAATACGGTTTTACTGTTTTAGTGACAGTAAAATTATTTTTATTTATTATTCTATCGATATCATCGAACTTTACAATGACACCATCGATCCATTTTTGCATATTTTATTTTTTCGTAAATTCAGATTTGGCAAAAACAAAATCTAACTTTTACTTAAGGCGGTAGTTTACTTAACAAAAACATTTGGAACATAAATTAATGTCATCGATTTATTACATTATTTTTTGGATTTCTGTTTTTTGTTAATTTTCCAAACTTTATGGTTATATTTCCTACGTTTGAATTCAAATAAACAATTTTTCAATAGAAATTTGATGAATTGTAAAATTAGCTGAATTGGAAATATACAAAAAAAAAAACAAAAACTTTTTCGGATCGGATTTCATATTCATTCTACCCTCCACAACATCAAAAACATAAAATTAACTAAAAGTAGGAGTGTTATTTATTGACATTCAACATTTTTTCCAAATCAAATCGATTTATTATTATTTTTTTTATTTTGGCTCTCAAATTTATTTCATTTTTATTGTAATAGGGACAGAAAAGATTATGGTATGAGCCGCGCCGATTCATTATCATTGTTATTATGTTTGATTATCAAATTTCGTCATAATTTCATCCTACATTACATTCTATTCGTAGTATAATAAAATATAAAAACCAATTGTTTGATAATAATTGCCAAAATAATAAAATTAAAGCAAACACCTACATGAGCCGCATATATCCTTCCACAATAGATCTCCCTCATTGATTCGAGAGTAAATAATAGCATGTTTTGTTCTATTTTGGTTTCAGTATGCATAAACATAAACACAAACCCACATATGTACTACATACAACGAAAGAACGAATACAATATGCATAATATAATATCGCCTTAGAGAATAATAAAATTACATTATTTTATGTGCACAATAAACGTATGTATATGCGACTATGTATGTAATACATAAATTTTATATTGAATTAAGCATTTTAATATTATTTTTTGTTTAGGTTGCTTTAAAATTTATATTAAGACCCACATAAATTAAGATCATGATATTAAACAAAAATAAATCGAAGGAAATTCAGTTTGTACACGAGAAAATCAAAATACAGTGAGTCAAAGTCAAACTCATACACTACAAAATATTAGTACATTTTTAAAGAATATTCGCCCTTCTCAGCCTTCTCCTTGTGAAATGAAATAAGATTCTTTATTCTCTTTCCATACATTTTGGAATGTACACTCTCCCTATATATTTTTAGGTTCCAAGACTAAGCCATTAAATTTTAAATTTGTCCCCCATAATCCAAGATGTACAAAAAATTAAATACTGTTCTCATTTTATTTAACTCTGCATCTCATTTTTATTGTGCTGGGTGCGTCTCAATATGGTAGGGGTTGACCGTCTATAGCCATGTATCTCGTAGTCTATATTCCAACGCTGCAACTATGTAGAAACCACCAAATGTGTCTAGTATACCTCCACGTGGTTAAAGCCGGGCAACGATGTGAAGCATCGGCGAAATACCAGAGACGAGTGCAGTACACTATAAATGAGCAATGAGCGGAACAAATATGGAAACTAATACCCCAGGTGATACACCTGTTGCTCAGGTAAATCCACCCTTTTCGGAGGTCGGTCTCATGGATTCTGGGGGAGACCAGCCATTGCTATACTACAATTATAATAATGTGGTGAATAATCAAGCTCAATAGAGTGAAACAGAAAAGGATAATTCACATCCCTTCCAGAGAAGTAATAAAGTGTCGTATTCTTCGATAAGAGGCGGTTGTTGATGATGATCAAACAGCTGATATCCTGAAAACAATAAAAAACCACAGAGAATCATCGAAACACAAAAAAAAAACTATAAATTATACTTATCTAATTTACCGGCTGATGTATCGCCGTTTTTTAATCCCATAACCAATCAATTATTAAAAAAAAAAAAAAAATCAATTATTGTAACGTTACATTTAAATAATTTTCATTCTTGTTTTATATTCTACTTACTAAACAAGTCTGACATTTTTATTAACATAAATCACAATCATACCAACCTTTGTAATTAAAATTATTATTATCAATTAGAAAATAATTTATAGTTAAGATACCAACTTAATTATAGTACCTTATATATTAATTATTTTAAATGTTAGATGGCGATATTTATTGTATAACACTTAAATTAATTTTGTATAACAATTATTTTTATATAAATATGTAAAAGAAAATATTATGTACAATAGTCTGAGATAATCCAGTGAATACAGTGATCAACCAAACAAACAAAAAAAACCAGTGAATTTTTATTTTTTATATACCGGGACAAAAAATTGGAATTGAGAAAGCCGCTTCGACATTTTATTGACCTACGCAAGTAAATTGGACACGATAACACCCCAAACGATTTTTTGGACCTTCGCCTTCATTTTGGACACCGACGACAAAACCAACCATTTTTATTACGACCAACGCTATTCTACCGGACACGAGAAATTTCCAGTTCAACACATATATGGGTTTTGGTAATTAAATTTTATTTGCGAATTGCCACACATAGTGCAAATAAAACAAAATTTAAACCGAACCTATTGGATACAACTTTGTACATGGTCCTTCGAGCCGGATAATTGGAGCCTTTTGTTAATAAGCCGTGAGTAAAAAGCTCAATTATCTAAAAATTAAAAAAAAAAAAAAATCAAACGGAATTTAAACAGTGAGAAAACGTGAACTTATTTTTTATTGAGAATATTTTGTGCGATATCGGTAAAATTTTCCACGTTTTGTGCAATAAATTACGGTCTACAAAATTTATAAAATGGCGGAAACTCGAGCCATTAAACGTTTGTTGAAGGGCTTGGAAAATATTAAAGCTCAAGTGATAACTTTCAGTGATACTACTCGTATAAGTGAAATAAAGGCATACTTAGATCTTTTAGTTGACGAGTGGAAGGAATTCCAAGCGCTCGAAAAAAGTGTGAAAGGTAAATTTGACGAAGCGCATTCTGAATCTCTAGACAAAATTGAGAGTCTCCATTTTGATTTAAAACAAAAATTAATCAAATGGGAAAAACTGTACGAAGAGAATAATGCGTATCAAAATCCAAATAATTTCTCGATGAATGAACTAATGCTCAATCAAACCAATTTTCTTCAACAAATGTCGTCGTTGAACAAGCGAGAAAGTGAGGTGCGTTTACCACGTGTTAACATACCAGGGTTTAGTGGCAAATATTCGGAATTTCCATCTTTTCGTGACTTATTTGAAGCATCAATACACAACAATGACAACATTTCCAAGGTTCATAAGCTGCAATACCTGAAGGGTCTGCTCAAGGGTGAAGCATATTCATTAATCAATCACATAGCAGTCACTGATGCCAACTACGATGAAGCATGGGAGAAAATAAAGGCTAAGTATGACAAACGCAAACATGTAGTTCAGACTTTATTAAAAGAATTCATCGAGCAGCCTAACATAAGCCAAGGTTGTCCAAAATCTCTTCGTCATCTATGTGATGTATCAGACGAAGTAATGCGTGGACTAAAAGTACTTGGCGAACAGGCCGAAAGTCGTGATCCATGGTTGATATACATTTTAGTTAAAAAGTTAGACCATGATTCCAAGCAGGCATGGGCTCACGAAACTGCCACCATTGATTTTCCTACTCTGGACCAATTGTTTAGTTTTTTAAATAAAAGAAGCGACGCTTTGGAGAGCTTGAGTTCAATGCAAAAAACGAAACCTCATCCTCCTGCTAAACGAATCAATACTATGATCACACAGTCCGATCCAATTAGGTGTCCAATATGTACAGAAGAACACTATTTAAATAAATGCGAGAAATTCCTCAATATGTCGATTCCGGAACGCAAGCAATTGGTTGCTGAGAAGAAACTTTGTTTCAATTGCTTGTCACCTACTCATCAGTCTACGGTGTGCAAATCACGATACAGTTGCAGAATATGTAGGCGCAGGCATCACTCAACTTTACACCCTGAAATCGCATCTACAGTTAGCAAAGAAACTAGCGCAGAAGAAGTTAATTCACCTAACAAATCCGAATCAACCAGTTATAATACCGTAGTGGAAACCAGATCACCCCAGGGTGAACAAATCCAAGCCATTATACCAACCGCGATTGTACTTATCAACGATAAATTTGGAAATACACATAAATGTCGTGCTCTTTTAGATTCAGGGTCTCAATCCTCTTTTATTTCTGAAAATTGTGTGCAACGACTACAATTACAACGTCAAAGAGCCAACGTCAACATAACTGGTATAACAGCTGGTTCGGTGATTACCAAGGGGAAGACTCTTGTAATGATGGGATCATTATATGACAAAAACCTGCAATTAGAAGTGAATGCTTTAATAATAAACCAATTACCATCTAAAATACCAAGCTGTAACATAGACCTTGAAGATACTCGATTATTTAAGGATTTACAACTGGCTGATCCTGATTTTCAAAGGGCAGCACCTATAGATATCTTGATTGGGGCCGATAAATTCTTTTCAGTTTTAGAAAGCGAGCGGCGACAAATAAATTCAACGATTTTACAAAAAACTGTATTTGGATGGATAGTGTCTGGTCTACCCAAGTCAATACCAAACGGGGCCTCATCAACTTTTATGGCACTAAACATTCAATTGGATATCGATTTAGATAAAACGTTACGACAATTTTGGGAGATTGAAGAGACTCCACAAGTTAAAATATTATCACCAGAAGATGCAGCATGTGAAGAAATATTCACAAACACACACAGAAGAGAGCAAGATAGGAGATATGTCGTTAAACTTCCGTTTAATAAATCATCATCTAAACTTGGGAATTCTCTAAATGTTGCAGCTCAACGCTTTTTAACACTTGAACGGAAATTAGCAAAAGATGAAAGGTTACGAGATCAATACATCGAACAAATGAGAGAATATTTAGAGATGGGACACATGGTAGAAATTTCTGAAATGCAACGCATTGGCAGCGATGATAAAATATATTATTTGCCTCATCATCCAGTAATCAAAGAATCCAGCAGCACTTCAAAACTTCGAGTGGTATTCGATGGTTCCAGCAAAAGTACTTCCGGAGTTTCTCTGAATAATAAACTGATGGTAGGACCAACCATTCAACCAACTTTATGGGCAACATTGATGCGATTCAGAAGCAACAGAATCGCGATAACTGCTGACATCGAAAGAATGTATCGACAAGTCGTTGTCTCTTCTGAAGATACGGATTATCAACGAGTCCTTTGGCGAGAGAACTCTAGTCAAAAAATGAGACATTATAAACTTACGAGAGTGACATTTGGTCTGGCATGTTCAGCATTTTTGGCAATCAGAGCACTACAACAGTTAGCTCATGATGACGGCGATGAAAACATTTCTAAACACATATTGGAAGACTTCTACGTTGATGACTTTTTATCCGGAGCTCATGATGTGGAAAGTGCGGTCCTCCTAAAAGAAAATATGGTACATGTACTGAAGCAAGGAGGTTTTTTACTAAGAAAGTGGCGATCCAACATCCAAAGTTTATGTGACGCAGCAAACAAGGACGACACAACCTCAGCAGAACTATGCAGTGATATCAATTCCGCAGTGTCAGTTCTTGGACTCCATTGGCACCCCAATACAGATGTATTAACTTTTAAAGTCAAGGCCGAGCAAGATGGCATAATAACGAAGCGAAAGATCATATCCGAAGCGTCTCGCATCTTCGACCCATTAGGATTTTTGTCTCCATCTATTATTCTATTAAAAATCTTATTTCAGAAGCTGTGGTTTTTAAAAATAGATTGGGATGACGCACTACCTGTTTGCTATGAAAGGGAGTATAAAAAAGTGAGGGAAGAATTCCATTATTTTGAAGACATCAAAATCCAGCGATTCACTAACCATTACGAGAATATACAAATCCATGGTTTCTCCGATGCAAGTGAAGTGGCTTATTGTGCAGTTGTCTACAGCCGCGTTAAAAATGAAAATGGGGAAACAATCATAAATCTGTTAACTTCAAAAACTAAAGTGGCGCCTATTAAGAAAGTTTCTCTACCAAGACTGGAACTGTGTGCGGCGCACT
Source organism: Tipula vernalis (assembly GCA_958295665.1). Classification (NCBI taxonomy): domain Eukaryota; kingdom Metazoa; phylum Arthropoda; class Insecta; order Diptera; family Tipulidae; genus Tipula; species Tipula vernalis. Next base: position 270,934,996 of record OY282560.1, read on the forward strand.
TATTAGTTAAATTAATGAATTCTGTGAAAGAAACTATAGCGCCAAATGCAAGATGTTATGCTTGGACAGATTCGACTATTGTGTTAGCATGGCTGTCTACATACCCCGCTCATTGGAAGACGTTCGTCGCGAATCGAACAAGCCAAATATTGGAGAAATTTCCCAGGCAACATTGGGCACATGTCAAATCCGCCGACAATCCTGCTGATCACGGTTCTAGAGGATTATCTCCCAACAAATTATTGCATCTAGAGCAATGGTGGCATGGTCCGGAATGGCTAAAACAACCTGAATCTCTTTGGCCTATTACACACTGTGATTCAACATTAAACAAAACGGCGATAGAGAAAGAATCAAGTAAAACTAAATTAGATTCACAGGCATTTCAAGCTAACTTTGTGGAAGATTGGTTGGATACACTGTTTAACAGAAAATCTAATATACAAAAAATATTTCGAATAGTGGCTTTAGTAAGGCGTTTCGCGGCTAACCTAAAAACAAGGAATGCAAAGAACAGGTGGATCAGTGAACTAACTACAAAGGAAATTGAAGATGCTAGAGATGAATGTGTGATGTGGGTACAGGCTAATGAATTCGACGAAGATATAAAACATTTGCGACAAAACAAATCAGTGAGAAGCAATTCTAAGTTGTTATCTTTAGCACCTTTCATTGACGCGACAGGCATACTAAGAGTGGGGGGTCGCCTTTTCAACGCAGACTGTGATTTTGAGAACAAACATCCCGTGATAATACCTCCAAACCATTTATTCACTGAAAGGCTCATAAGAGAAACCCATTCCAAAAATTTACACGCCGGCCCTACACTCACTAACAACATACTACGCCAGAAATACTGGATAGTGAATGGGCGGTCAAAGATACGATCTGTATTAAAAAAAATGTGTGGTCTGCGCAAAATACGCTCATAAAACCAGTTCTCAATTGATGGGGAATCTACCAGCAGAAAGAGTTACACCTATGCGACCTTTTACTAATTGCGGAATTGATTTTGCTGGACCACTTTATTTTGCATCGAAAAAGGGAAGAGTTGGAACTAATCCTATCAAAGGATATCTGTGCATTTTTGTTTGCCACTCGGTAAAGGCAATCCACGTAGAACCGGTAAGCGATCTGACGAGCGAAGCATTTTTGGCTGCACTTAAACGGTTTACGGCGAGGCGAGGTATACCAAAGAAAATTTATACGGATAATGGGTCCAACTTCATCGGCGCAAAGAGAATTCTGAATGATGCCTGTAAGCTGATGCAAAACATTAATCATAATTATATAATTTCAGAGTACCTTACTAGCAATGGAATAAATTGGCATTTTATTCCACCTGCATCTCCTCATTTTGGTGGGCTGTGAGAATCAGCTGTGAAATCAGTAAAAACGCATTTACTCAAATCCACACACAATGTAAATCTGACTTTTGAAGAGATGGCTACCCTTTTGTGTCAGATAGAAAACATCCTCAATTCACGACCGCTTTGTGCAACATCCACAGAAGACGATTATGAAGTGCTTACACTGGCTCACTTCTTAATTGGCACCTCAACGGGGTCTGTTCCACAAAAATCAGTGACAGCAGCAGATTCGTCGTTATCCAGATGGCAAAGGATTCAAGCGAGAATCCAAACATTTTGGAAAAAATATTACACCGAGTATTTGCACAACCTACAGCAAAGACACAAATGGCAAAAGACAAGAGAAGACCTGCAAGTCAACGACGTCGTACTTATAAAGGAAGACAACACGCCGATATGCAAATGGCCTCTTGGACAGGTTACCAAACTTCATGCAGGAGACGATAATCTAGTGAGAGTCGTCACCGTTAAAACTGCAAGTACTACACTACAACGTCCAGTAGTCAAAATAATCAAACTTCCTATTGGTTAACGATGGATCGTTAACGGTGGGGGAGTATGTTGATGATGATCAAACAGCTGATATCCTGAAAACAATAAAAAACCACAGAGAATCATCGAAACACAAAAAAAAACTATAAATTATACTTATCTAATTTACCGGCTGATGTATCGCCGTTTTTTAATCCCATAACCAATCAATTATTAAAAAAAAAAAAAAAAAATCAATTATTGTAACGTTACATTTAAATAATTTTCATTCTTGTTTTATATTCTACTTACTAAACAAGTCTGACATTTTTATTAACATAAATCACAATCATACCAACCTTTGTAATTAAAATTATTATTATCAATTAGAAAATAATTTATAGTTAAGATACCAACTTAATTATAGTACCTTATATATTAATTATTTTAAATGTTAGATGGCGATATTTATTGTATAACACTTAAATTAATTTTGTATAACAATTATTTTTATATAAATATGTAAAAGAAAATATTATGTACAATAGTCTGAGATAATCCAGTGAATACAGTGATCAACCAAACAAACAAAAAAAACCAGTGAATTTTTATTTTTTATATACCGGGACAAAAAATTGGAATTGAGAAAGCCGCTTCGACATTTTATTGACCTACGCAAGTAAATTGGACACGATAACACCCCAAACGATTTTTTGGACCTTCGCCTTCATTTTGGACACCGACGACAAAACCAACCATTTTTATTACGACCAACGCTATTCTACCGGACACGAGAAATTTCCAGTTCAACACATATATGGGTTTTGGTAATTAAATTTTATTTGCGAATTGCCACACATAGTGCAAATAAAACAAAATTTAAACCGAACCTATTGGATACAACTTTGTACAGCGGTAGTCCCTCCATTGGGGCCAGCAGCTACAAGACTCGTTCTACAAACGAAGAAAAGCTTCACAATGAATTGTGTAAAACTAATATTGCATTAGTTGAAGCCAACAATATAAACAAGCAACTGAATGATACAATTGCATGGATGCAACAGCGCATGAAGACGCTTGAAAACGAAGTTAAAGCTCTTAAGACAAGGGAGGACGTCGGTTCTACTCCTAACCAGAATACAGTTCAACAAGAGTACCACACGGATGAAGAAGAACTAGCTCGAGAAACTGAGTGGATGAGGGTTAAAGGTGGGAGAAAAAAGGAAACGGAATAATACGCCCTCCCCACCTCAATTCAAGGATGTTCCAAATATTATCCAGAAACAACCAAAAAAAAATACATCTACCACCACTAATAGTAATAGATGAAGTAATGGAAACACCATCAAAATAAATTTGGAAGATGCTGAAACTTACAGAAAAATGACAAAAATGTTAAACGAAGAAAAACGTGCTTGGCATACGTTTAAAGTCAAACAAACCAGACCAATTAGGGTGCAAAGTGGTTATTCAGCCTCTAAGAAGATCTAGCCTTATACCACAATGTAAACAATGTCAAATGTTTAGGTAAACATCATACCAAAGATTGTGTAAAAGCCCAAAATGTTCAACCTAAATGCGTTCACTGTGGAGAAAACCATCCGGCTAACTACGGAGGATGCAGCGTTGCTATTGAACTGCAAAACATCAAAAATAAGAATGTGAATGCTAAAAATCCAAGTTTATTCAGAAAGGAAGCGGTTAAGATAAACCGACCCGAAGTAAATCGTAGGGTGTCGGGAACTACTCAAGGACAATTTGGTAAAATGACTTATGCTCAAATAATGATGAGCAACGGAAATCCAGGAAAAACGGCTCAAAATGACGATATAAGTCAAACACTTTAACTAATTTTAAGCAGACTAAATACATTTGATGAGCGATTACAGAAACGAAAGTACAGCACTAAGGGAGCCACCCCTAAACAGAAAAATGGCCAATGATATTAGAATCTTATGTTGGAATGCCAATGGACTGATGCAACATCAACAAGAACTGCAAGTGGTCCTGGACACAGAAAAAATCGATACATGTCTCATCACGGAAACCCACTGCACTAGACAATCAATCATTAAATTTAAAAATTATCAAACATATCACACTAATCACCCTGGAAATACTGCTAAAGGATGTAGTGCTGTTATAATTAGAAATAGTATTCATCACTATGAGGAGTTAAAATATAAAACGGAAGAAATACAAGCAACTGCTGTTATTGTCAAATCCAAAAGTAGTTCTATTTGTATTGCTAGTATTTACTGTCCACCGAAGCACTCAATGAAAGAAAGATTATCTCGAGTTCTTCAGTAAATTATGAAAACAATTTGTACTTGGAGGAGACTTTAATGCAAAAAATGTCCACTGGGGATCCAGATTAACAACGACTAAGGGTAAAGAACTTCTAAAAGCTATCAGAAAATGCAGTTGTGAAGCCCTCTCAACGGAAAACCAACCTACTGACCAACTGATCCAAACAAAGTACCAGATTTGATTGATTTCTTCATAATAAAGAACATATCTGTAAATTATGTACAAGTAGATGAAAGCCACGACTTAAACTCTGATCATTCACCAATACTTCTAACGTTAAGTGAAAAAATCATTTAAAAAGAAAGAAACCCATTCCTAGTAAATAATCACACTAATTGGGCATGTTCTATACTATCGCTAGAAGAAAAAATTAACTTAATGGTTCCATTAAAGACTGAAGAACAATTAGACAAAGAAGTTCACAAATTTGTAAACGATATACAGCAATAAGCTTGGGAAAATACTCCTGAAATTAAAACGAAAATCAAGGGAAACAACTACCCTATGGAAATTAGGGAACTCCTCGCAGAAAAAAGAAGAGCGAGAAGAGTATGGCAACAAATAAACAAGGGCCCCCCAAGATAAAACTCATTTGAACAACCTCACTCAACAATTAAGAAGAGAGATCAAAGAATTGAAAGATGAATCAATCAGCAACTATTTAAGAAAATTAACTAATGATAACAGTACTGATTATTCTCTTTGGAAAGCAACCAAAAGAATCAAAAGACCAATAATGCAGATTCCCCCAATAAAAATAGCAGGTGAGAAATGGGCTAGAAATAATGAAGACAAAGTTCGAGAATTTGCTGAACACCTCGGAAAAATATTCCAGCAACTGAGCAAGCTGTGCAAGAAAGTAAAGAAATCCTACCTACAACACCAAACGAAGTCATGTGTGAGATAAAAGCTAATATGAATACAAAAAAGCTCCTGGGTACGATATTATTACTGCAGAAATCTTAAAAGAACTGGCAAAGAAAGCTCTGGTGAAGCTCACCAATCTAATAAATGCAGCATTTAGAATCAAATGTGTACCAAGCTTATAAAAAATTGCAGAAGTAATTATGATCCCAAAACCTGGGAAACCACATAACATCGTCTTATAGGCCAATTTCGCTATTGCCAGTAATGTCCAAACTCTTTGAGAAGCTTCTGGTAAAAAGATTGAATGCGATAATCGAGAGTAAAAACTAGATCCCAAATCATCAGTTCGGTTTTCGCAACCAACACTCAACAATTGATCAAGTACACAGAATAACCAGTATAATTGAGAACATTAGAGGTGAAAAAAACTATTCAACAATATTTCTAGACGTTGCACAAGCATTTGATAGAGTGTGGCATGAAGGACTTACCCAGAAGTTAAGAAATCTTCTACCAATGCAATTTGCTAAGATACTGGAATCTTACTTGAAAGATAGGTTCTTCAGGATTAAGTTAGATGATACATTTTCAAATCAATGCAGGAGTTCCACAGGGCAGTTTATTAGGGCCGGTTTTATACCTGCTATACACTTATGATCTTCCTACATTAGAAAACAATACAGTGGCGACGTTTGCAGATGACACGGCGATCTTAGCTGTTGGAAAAAGCAACGAAGAATCAACACAGAAGTTACAATCAGCTATAAATGGACCAAAAGATGGAGAATAAAACTAAATGAAGCTAAATCAGTTCACATCAACTTTACAAACAGACGATTCGAACATATTCCGATTACTATAAATCGGGAAATGATACCGCATGCGAACACAGCTAAGTATCTCGGGATGACCCTGGATGCTAAACTACGATGGAAAGCACACGTCAAGAAGAAAAGTGAAGAATTAAGACTTAAATACAGAAAAATGGATTGGCTCATGGGAAGGAACTCTTGTTTATCAACAAACAACAAGCATCTACTTTATAAGCAAATATTGAAACCGATTTGGACTTATGGTATTCAGCTTTAGGGTTGTACCAAACAGAGAATCGTAAATATCATCCAAAGATTTCAGAATATGGTATTAAGGAACATCGTTGATGCACCTTGGTATGTCAGGAACAGTGACCTTCATAGGGACCTTAAAATGAACCTCATCTTAAACGAAAGCCAAGAAAAAGCACGGAGATATGAAGAATGGCTCACTATTAAATATTATTTTCTTAGAAAATTATTTTTACTACCCCTGTTTTGTATACGATAATTAATAAAATACTCGTTATTTTAATATTTAATTTTAGTTTCTTTTATTCATATATGTATGCTACACTCTACAAATAACTTCTCTATCTATGACAGACACACATTTATGCTTGACGACGATGCCCGATATCCATGTCATACACTGCTGGTAGTTTCATAGTCCACTAGTTGGCAGCATACATCATACATACAACACATCCCCCTTCTTTATTAATATTCTTCACAGATCCAATTTCTGAAGCGGCCTAACCGTTCGACCCGCTCTTGTTTGATACATACTCGAATCATTTGGCACAGACTCGGCACCCCGCTCATTGCACTCTCACAATTTCCGGCCCTCTTCGACTTTCAACAGCTGTATCATCCAAACATAACATCGTCCTATTAAACCGCGGTTCAACCAATGTATTCCTCAAATGATTTGAGTTTCTGCGATATAACTTTTCATTTTCCTGTTTTATTACATAAGAACGTGGCTCTTCTCTTCTTTCTACAACTATTGCTGGAGACCACTGTTTACTTAACTGGTCCTGAACTATTACTTTATCTCCTTCAACAAAACTTGACTTATCCTTACCTGTTCTATCATAATTCTTTTTCGTAATTATTGCTCTCTCCATTAACGCTCTGTATGCCTCTCCATCAACTAACTTTGGTTGTAACATTTTCTTCCTTATCGGCAATTTTGTTCACAAATTACGTCCCTTTAATATTTGACTAGGTGTATACTCAACACCAGCTACTGGTGTTGCACGATATTCTAACAATACTTCGTATATATCCGGTTCATCATTGCTTTTCTTAATTATGTTTTTTGCAATTCCTACTGCTTTTTCCACAAGGCCATTAGACCTAGAATAATAGGGACTAGTATGTATTACGGTGAAACCATAATTCCCAGCAAACATTCTAAAATCACGACTATTAAAGGGATTGTTATCACAAACGACTTATCTGGGTTTGCCAAGTACAGCAAACAATTTAATAGATTCCATAACTATATCTTTCACCGATTTAGATCGCAATTTCACAACCTCTATTCATTTCATTTACTAAAATAATCGACTATGACCAGAGTAGTGTAAAGTGGATTGTCCTGGGCCAGCCGAAAAAGATTTTACACCAAACATTTTTTGCATGTAAATTACAACAACATAAACGTTTACGTATTTTTTTTATATGCATACTACACAGTGCAACCACAGTAACTAAATCTCTGTACAGTGCAATCAAAGTAACTAAACTCTTTAATAATGATAAAACATGTATAAATTCAACAAGAAAAATTCTTGGTCATCGACGAGAATCGAACTCGAGACTTTTGCATGGTAAGAAACTGTCTTAACCATCATACTACGAGCGAGATTGTAAATCATCAACTATTTATGGTTTAAAAAAAAAATTCCGCATGTTCAGCGAAATAAAAAAATTACAATAATATAATAATACCCCTAAATGTCGATTACAAACTCTACACGCTTTAAAAATATTTTGTATACGATAATAATTTTTTTTTTAATTGAAATTAGATAGTGTAAAGTTATAATAATATTTTTTTTTTTTAATTCAACCTTGACATTTCCGGAGAATGCATAACTGCATAGTTATAATAATATTTTATAATTTAACCTTGGCGTAAAATTTGCTGTAATGTACATAATGAAAATTAGAAATATAGAATATATAAGTGGTAGTTTTGATGTTATTTTGATGCATTTAATTAATAAACTTATACAACGTATTACTGTGTGGTGTAAAATTAAATACAATTTAAAATATAAATTAATATTTTTTTGATTTACCTATTATTTTAAAATTAAAAGTGAAGTGATCGTAATCAATGTTGATCAATAAAAAAACAATATAAAAGTTAAGAAGTACCTATTTGTGAAAATATTTGTGTAGTACCGAAAATTATAAACTAATTGTTATACAACTTTTAATTGTTAAATATTATAATTTAATCAATAATCTTTTTTTTGTGTTAGTGAACATTTATTTGTGTAGTACCTATAAACTAATTGTTATATTTACAACTTCTAAGTGTTAAATATTAGAAGTAAATCAATTAATAAAATAAATAAAATTTTAAATACATAAGCGAAAAATTTTTTAACGTAAGTTACAAATATACATTTATTTAAATTATATATAACGTTTTAACATATTATCTCTTTATATATTTTCAGTTAAATCATGAATAACTGTGAAGAATGCAACAAAATGTTTTCATCAAAAGACGTTTTAATTCGGCATTCAAAGGAGCAGCACCCTCAAGATAACATGCTGTGTGAAGTGTGTGGCATCGTTTTCGGCAATAAACGAAAACTTGATTATCATAGCAAGAGGATGCATGTTACATCAGCCGTTAATAATCGCGAGAGGGTACATATTCCATCAAACTCAAGGACAGTTGTAGGAGCTGCCAAGAGAATCAAAATGGATGATGCACCTACTGATGACGTTTTATGTAGTAATTGCAATGTAAGTATTTCAAAAAAAATTTTATTTAATCATTATAAATCCTTACTTCATAAAAACAATTGTTTAAGGAACTATAGTGAGAATGATGAGAACATCCAAATAATTAGCACTGCATTCAAGTCCCGAATAATTAGTTATAGGGTTTCAGATGTACCTATTAACTATATTAGTATAAATGATTTTATGTGTTCAATAAAACATAAAATAATTAAATTAATAGAGCTTCAAACAGAGTTATTTAAAGTTTGCAAAGTAAATTTTGAATTGTTTGGCTTATTCACTAAATTTGATTTAAAAGATGAAGCAAATGTTAGCTCATTAAAATCATTTAATACTAAAAATGCAATTTTAACGGAAGCTAGCGATTTGGATGAGATATTTTCTCAGCTTGTCTGCACCCTGAATACTCTGAGTGAGGAGTTTCAGGAGAAAGAGTCTGGATGGGCAATTGAAAAAGTATTGTTCATTGAAGTAAATTTTAACAAATAGAGTCCAATGAGAGGGTCCTCTTACATACCTCTCCCAAAATGTATTAAAGATAAAAAGGCTATAATCAATGTACAAAATGCAGATCAAGCCTGCTTCGCCTGGTCAATCATGGCTAGCAAATATCCTAATGTAAGAAAACCTCAACGGTGTAATTCATTTCCTCACTATAGTTCTATCTTAAATTTAGATAATATTAGTTTCCCCATGCCTTTAAAAGATATCCCACAATTTGAAAGCCAGAATAATATAAGTGTAAATGTGTATAGTTTAGAAGGTAATCAAATTGTGGGACCTTTATATTATACAAAATCAAAAAAATCTCATCATGTTAATCTATTGTATATAGAAGATAGTGGAAATAGTCATTATTGCTATATAAAAAAATTAAATACCTTAGTAGGCAAACAATTGTCAAAAAGAACTAATAAAAAATTTATTTGTGATGGTTGTTTAATATTTTTTAGAAATGAGGAAGGTTTAAATAATCATGTGCAATATGGTTGCAATAGAATTAAATGTATTCTTCCTAATGAAGAAAATGACTTTTTAGAATTTAGTAATTATCGTCATAAATTACAAGTCCCATATGTGATATATTGTGATTTTGAAGCAATATTAAAACCAATTGATTCGTGTACTCTAAATCCTGAGATATCTTTTAGTGAAAATATTTTAAAACATGAACCCTACAGTTTTGCATATTACATTAAATGTTCATATAATGACATTAAATCTAAATTTGTTACATACAGAGGTAATGATTGTGGGAAAATTTTCATTGATAAATTAAAACAAGATTTAGAAATTATATACAACGAGCTACACGTAAATCGAAAAATGAAAAAACTTTCCTACACGGAGCAAGTAAATTATAATTTTTCAAATAAATGTCATATTTGTGATGGTGATTTTGATGATGATGAAAACTATAAAGTTAGGGATCATTGCTATTTAACAGGGAAATTTAGAGGTGCTGCACATGTTAAATGTAATTTAAATTATAAAATAGCTGATTTCGTTCCAATATTTTGTCACAATTTAAGTGGCTATGATTCTCATTTTATTATAAAAGAATTAGGGTTTGATACTGAACAGATAGATTTAATCGCTCAGAATAAGGAACGATATATATCATTCACAAAACATTTTAAAATTAGTGAGCATAAAAAAATTAAATTAAGGTTTGTAGATTCATTTAAATTTATGGCAGTTAGCATTGACAAACTATCTAATAATCTTAATGACTCTCAATTCAAAGAAGTTAGAAAGAGTTTTTCTAATCATACTGAATTTAACCTTATAAAGAAAAAAGGAGTTTTCCCCTATGATTATCTAGATAGTTTCAAAAAGTTAGATGAAACTCAATTACCACCTAAAAATAATTTTTATAATAAATTACTAAATTGTGATATTTCTGACGATCAATATAACCATGCTTTAAATGTTTGGGAAACATTTCAATGTAAAAGTTTAGGTGAATATTCTGACTTATATTTAAAATCAGATGTTCTTATTTTGGCGGATATATTTGAAAATTTTCGAAATGTTTGCATGAAAACGTACGGTCTTGACCCGGCTCATTATTTTACATCTCCTGGTTTAAGTTGGGATGCAATGCTTAAGTTTACAAAAATCAAATTAGAATTGCTTAAAGATATAGACATGGTAAATTTTATTAGGAAAGGTATTCGAGGTGGTTTAGCTCAGTGTTCAAAACGATATGCAAGAGCAAATCACAAATATATGAAAAATTATAATAAGGAAATGGATTCTAATTTTCTTGTTTATTTAGATGCCAACAATCTATATGGATGGGCCATGAGTCAATCACTACCGTATGCTAATTTCAGATTTCTTGATTCATCGGAATTAGATAAATTTGATATTAATGCTCTGACAGATAATGAATCAGGCATAGGTTATATTCTTGAAGTTGATTTAGATTATCCGAGCCATCTACATAAACAACATAATGATTTACCATTTTGTATGGAAAACATAAAACCCTTATACCAAAGCTCAAAAGAAAATAAATTAATTGCTAATCTACAACCTAAACAGGAATATGTTATTCATCAGAAAAATTTGAAAGACTGTCTTATAAGGGATTAATATTAAAAAAAATACATAGAGTTTTAAAGTTTAGCCAAAAACCATGGTTGAAATCTTATATTGATTTAAATACAGATCTTCGTACAAAAGCTCAAAATTCTTTTGAAAAAGATTTGTATAAATTAAAGAATAATAGTGTTTTCGGAAAAACAATAGAAAATGTTGAAAAAAGAACCGATATAAGATTATCAACACATTGGGAAAATCTAGGTAACAAATTTGGTGCTAATACTTTAATTAGCAAACCTAATTTTCATTCATCCTCGATATTTGATGAAAATTTGGTTGCTATTCAAATGAGCCGATTATCTATTACGTACAATAAACCTATTTATGTGGGTTTCTGTGTTTTAGAATTATCTAAAACTCTAATGTATAATTTTCATTATGATTATATTAAGACAAAATACAATGATAACGCAACACTTTTATATACTGATACAGACTCATTAATTTATGAAATTCAAACTATAGATTTTTACAAAGATATAAAACCTGATTTAAATGAGAAATTTGATACTTCAGATTATTCTCCTAACAACTTATATAATTTCCCATTAGTAAATAAAAAGGTTTTAGGTATGTTTAAAGATGAATGTTGTGGAAAAATCTTAACAGAGTTTGTTGGAATCAGGGCAAAATCATATAGTTTGAACCTTGAAGATGATAATGAAATTATCAAGAAAATCAAAGGAATAAAAAAAAATGTTGTTTCTGATTCTATATCATTAAATGATTTTAAAAATTGTTTGAATAAAAATGTTAATGTAATTAGATCACAAATACATTTTAGAAGTATTAGACACAACCTATACACGCAATTGACAAACAAATTAGCGCTATCAAATTTCGATGATAAACGATTTGTAATTCCAAATTCATACAAAACTTTGGCATGGGGTAATAATGAAATTGATAATTTCTATTTTACTTAGTTATAAATAACATATTTTATATTTCTTAAATATATATGTAATACATTTAATGCCTTACAATTTTAATTAAATTTAGAATAGTAATAATTAATAGGTTTATATTTTAAAATAATTATAATTGTATGTATAGTATATGAAAATTTGTTTATTTATATGTAAAACAATATATTAGTTCTTTAAAATAAATAATTAATAATAATAATAATAATAATTAATTTTAAAATAAAAAACACTAGAATATTTTAAATAATATCGTTTTTATTTATCCATGAGTTATGAGATGATCCAAAACCGAGCCATTTAACATAAACTTTGCTACCTTTCTTCTTCAAGATTTTCTCTACGAGGTAAGTATCAGGATGATTTGTCTTTTGGAGCTCTTTTTCATAAAACCTGCCAGATATTAGCTGTCCCTTCTAATCCTCAAGTAAATACGTCACAGGAAACTTATTGTTAATACTGATAACTTTAAATATTTCAGTAGTCCAATTTGGTGTACAACCTTTTTCGAAAACGGTTTTAAATTTGCTAACTCGAACGAAATCGCCAACTTTAAATTTATTTTTCTGCATTAACTTAGGATATGTATAAACATGTTTTAAAAGTTGTTGTTCATTTGCCACAGTAACCTCTGCAGGTGCTAATTTAATTGTCCTATGTTTTTTGTTGTTGTAATCTTTCACTAAGTTTTTTAAAATATTTACCCACTTGTAAGATCCTTGAAGACTAAACTTCCTCCACATATGTTCCTTCAGAGTTCTATTAAATCTTTCTACTATACATGCTTTTATTGGGCTAAATGTTGAGTAATGGTTAATACTTTTCTGTTTCACAAGCTGTCTGAAATCTTTATTATAGAATTCAGTTCCCATATCTGTTTGTAGATTCCTTGGTATTCTTTTACTCTCATTGAAAATTTTTGTTAAAGCATCAACAATCACCTGTGATGTTTTGTTCTTTAGAGGTTCTACCCAAGCAAATTTAGAAAAAGCATCGATTACAGTTAGAAGATATTTAAAACCAGCATTTTCTTTTGCATAGGGAATCATTTCCACAAGATCTGCCTGCCATAAGTCATCAATACCCTTAATTTTAACATGTCTGCGTATAAAATTTTTACGTGCCGGCTTATGCAATTCATTGACTATTTGAAAGCGACTCATTTTATATATGTGGTCGAAGTATTAATGAAAGCTTATGAACTTTGGATTGTTATATATAAAATAATTTTTCCACATAATATTTGGGATTTATTTAAAGCGAAAGATATCTAAGATTATGATCACTGCAACATTCAACAAAATGAATGAGTTAATAATTTAAATCTAGAACATCATAAATGCTAGTTGGTTTGTTCACAGCGTTGATAACAGTGAAGAAGCGGAGTCGAAACACCATTTTAAGATTGTTTTGAAATGAAATTAAATACGTTTTCTAAATAAGTTTATATAATATTGTTTTATTTATTTATTTATTTATTTATACAAAATGCACATTATATTTATCTAATTTCACCATAATTAAGTGATCTTTACATAAATTGCTTAAATTTTGAACTTCCATTTCATTAAAAACGTTGAATCGCTCCGGCATAAATATAATGTTCTCCTCTGTCTCTATTAGGATTTTCACCCCATATCTAGTGTTGACTGATTTTACTTCTTGCACCACATAGTTTCTAGCCACCTCCAGATCTTCAAATTTTATTATTGTTTTCTCTGCAAACCTTTCCACGTTATTGAGTTTTTCTATAAGTTGTTTTCGAATATCCATGGTTGGTTGATTGTTAACAATCCTATGCTTACTCTCAGACTGATGATTTTCAAAGAAACTCACTATAATTTATACTAATTAGTAATTATGGTTTAATATGACTTTTAAACACGCGCGTGGTATCAAGTAACATTCAATGATTTCAACAACCATATCAGCAAAATAGAGACCATAAACATGTTTAATCATGTTTAACCACACAGATTAAATTTGCTTTCTTAGAAACAATTGCCCTCGTATCACGTTGCATCCTATGATTTCAACAACCACATCAGCAAAAAAAAAAAAAAAAAAAGAGACAATAAAGAAACATGTTTAATCATGTTTAATCATGTTTAATCATACATATTAAATTTGCTATCTTAAAAACAATTTAAAGACAAGTAAACACGTGACCTCTAGGATGGCCTCATTTAAAACTATTCAAGAGTTTATATAGACTCAGTAAAGACTTGAACATTACATGAATCAGGTGTGAAAAGTCCAAAAAAAAAAAAAAAAAAATGGAATGTGAAAGAGAAAACCTTATCGAAATGGATTCAGTACATCGAGAGGAAAATGGAGATACATGTGGTTTATATGGCTTAAACGGTGGTATGAACAAGATACAGAATCGATTAAAATCATTCAAGAAGTTGTGGAACAAATGGATCATTGATCCATTACAACTATCTCGAGCTGGATTTTATTACACAGGTGTAGGCGACTGCATCAAGTGTTTCAACTGTAAAGGAGTTCTCGAAGATTGGAATATCACCTATGAAATATGGACAGAACATGCATTTTGGTTTCCCACATGTCAACACGTTAGAAACATCAAGGGTGAAGTGTTTATTGATAACATCCAAAACAAATGGAATCAAGAGGGTGTAATTCATTGTAAAAATAATATTTAAGAAATAAAAAATAGATTTCAAAAAGTATAAATTGTTTTTATTCATTTATTTTTGTTTGTACGAATACAAAGATCATTTATTATTTTTTGCTTACATAAAACTGGTATTTCATTGAACAATCTTGAATAATTAAAATAGTTATATCCTGTTACTGGTGGTATAAAAAAATCCTGTATTTGTAGAGAATGTGTTTTCCGATCGACACATTTTGCTAAGTATAAAAAGTAATAATTAGCGACATCAGTCCATACTGCCTCGCTCCAGATAATAATTGATTGCAAAAATGATGATAAAGATGAGCAGCGTTCCCATTCTTTGGAATTTAAAACGAGTTTCTTCCCACCACTCGTAAACAAAATGCGTCTTTCATTATTTCTACTGGTTAGCTTTACATCACAATTTCCATTCGTTTTTGGTAATTCAGCAAAGGAAATGTTATTTACACAACTGAAGTGATTTTTTATTGTTTGTAAATTATTGAAAATTGTAGTCGTCCACATTTCAGCACTTAGTGTATGAAACATTGTGTTTTTGAATAAGATTATAGTAGTTTTAAAAGTGTTAACATCATAACCAATGTTGAGATAACATGTATGTTGATCATTTAAAAAATATGTATGAGACAACAATAAATTAGGTATGGTCACCATCTTTTTTTTAATTATATTATTAACGCTTTTTACTTTAAACATATTATTTGGGTTTAAAGGCAAATGTAAACTAGCTTTTGATAAAAAAACAGCTTTCCTATTTATACCCTTCAAGAGTTGCACTATCTCTTTCACACATACAAATCATCTCATCTCTTGGTTCTTCTTGTCGATGAACTAAAATAACCAGCTAAGCAATTTCTGAAAGGTGCTGAATCATGTTTGTTTTTGTTCTTGTAGTTAAAATCTTAGGGAATTCTTTTTTAAAAAGTTTCTTTATTTTTACATCATTTTCAATCTGGTTTTTAATATTAAATAATTTTATAAATTTTTCCATTGAATTACGTTTACATCTATTTAACAAAAATATACAACAATATTGACCGCAAACTCCAGTGAATAAACTTTGTAATTGTTTATTATTGTATATAATACATTTACTGTTACATTTTAGAAACCTCTTAATCTCAGGATATTTCGTTGCTGATCTTCCATAAGAATCAAAAAATTCTCCACATCCATTTGATGGAAAATAAACAGCTAACCAATGTTGCCCTGGTTGATTTGATTTATCCGTTTTAATAACATATAAAGCAGGTTTTGATTTAACCCTCTTTGGGATTGTGTTGATTGCAAAAACACCTTGAAAATACTTCTTAGTAAATTTATGTGATTTCAATGCTTTTTGAATGTCTAAAGTAGTCATTGTATTGACAATCATTTTGTACAGTATTGTTACAAACTAACTCTTTATTTTAGAATTGTGAGCTATTTATATTATTAATAGTTTGTTATAATATTACGATTTTTATCGATTTCTAGAGTAGTATCATATTCCAAGTACACTAGACATGTTTTAGTTGAGTTAAGAGCTTCTGCAAATCTTGCCTCTAATCTTAAGCTTCCTTGATTCATTAGAGAGTTACATGATAAAGTACTTGACATGTCTGAAGTTAAATCAAAAGCTAATAGGAAATAACCATTCTTAAACATTTCTTTGGTAATCAAATTTCCCTGAGGTGTGTGTAAAATTCCACTTGATGTAAATATTGTTGAATACGCTCTAGCGTAACTGACCCCGTCTGCGAAATTCATTTCAATCGGTGCACTAGGAACTTGAACCCCATTCATATAAATTGAGAACGAAGTTATTTTATTATTTTTAAAATTATATGGGTTCTTAGATCTTTTCCCAGAATACGCATCATTATCTATCATTGTAAATATTAGATTTGTTGGGAGCTGTCCTAACACAATATTATCCAGTGAAATTGAGTTTCCTCCGGCAGGAATTGTAAATGATTTAATTTCATTACGCTTGTAGTGGTATTTTGCTGTTGTATTTTCAAGCATTTTGTGATGAGCAATTAAAATATTTGGATTTATATGAGCATGTCTCAAGTAAAGTGTAGCTTCTGTTATTTTAACAATCGAAGTATCTGTATCAACACCGAGTAAATAAAACTCCGGTTTGTTCAATGTTAACGAAATTCGTAAATCTACATTGTTTAATAATAACAAAGGTTGATTGAGCATGTCAGCATGCAATTTTCCATATACTTCTACAATTCTACTGTTTTTAGTTAACGCTGCTCTTAATTTTAACCCATCGTTTTCATTAAGATTATCGAGATTTTTCGTCTCCAAACTCCATCCTGACAATTGCAAATGTGTTTTGTATGCATCATCACCATAATTTAATAGTTGTTCCAAATATGCTCGATAACTGTAATTCCCATCTGTTGAATTTATATTCTTCCCATTTAAAGAAATATTGACTTGATGAAACAGAGAATGCAGCATATTGTTTACCAAACTAGGCTGATCTTTATCTGTGTCTATATATACCTTGCCATCATTTTTAGTTACTTGAAATTTCAGGCACAAATTTATGGATGATAAATCTAAATACGAATCGCCATGACTGTAACAAGCAAATTCAATAACCGACTGATTTTCTAAACTGGTTATAGGCTTGTATGCTACTTCTTCATTTTTTAAAATACTTGTCTGAATTGAAGGCGGTTGAAATAAATCTAGTTCTGATTTCATACATTCTGTAAACGTCATTATGTAAAAATATCAATAATCCGTTTCTTGTTTGATTTATTTTTTAATATATTTTTCCTCTTTTTCACTCTATCACGAGCAACTTTCAACTGTTTACAACGGCTTCTCAAACAGCCTTTTATTGAATTTTTAGCTCCTGTACCAGACATTTGTTTAATTTTTTCTGCTGCTTTATCTCGTAGTTTATCAACCACTTGTATTGATCTATCACGAAGTATTTCATTAATCGGCTTTTGCGTTTGAAGAATGTCTGAACCAACCTGAAGCGCTTCACTTTTTAAGCCCTGAAGGGCTGATGTTAATATTGGTTTCAAGTATCGAAATATTCCTGCGAAAAATCCTCCTAATCCTCTTCCCTTTTGATATACTCTTTGAGATCGTAATAATGGACCAAAATCTTCATTGTTATACCCACCACCACCTGATTGGTTAGCATAGTACTTTGCGTAATAGTTATCCATTTGTAATTAATGTAATCTGTAAGATACCTCTTTATATACCTTTACGAAAGTGAAGTACTAGGTAGGTCATAAATAGTCCATCATTAAAATTGATTTGTTCTCCAGTTTCATCAGTTATTAAAATACTGATCTCTGATATATTATACTTTTCAATGGGACAATATTGAACATTATCTATTTGATACGATCGAGGTATGCTTCTATCAGCGTCTGTTCCTAGAGGATGCATATACAAACATGGTACAGATGCATCTCCGATAGTTCTCGGTTTGATTATATTACAATAAAAACATATGTAAAATGGAATTGGGTTGATATTTGTATTCACATCAATATAACTATCTTTAACATTTTTTATTTTAGCTTCAATCTGTTTTGTTGGTTTGAAATTTTTAATTTCCTTTTTTAAAGATTCTTTAAACTCTGGCCATCGCGTTATTCTAATTTGAGAAAATATTACATCAAAAAATTCCTCAAGTGTGTACTCTTGATTACATTTTATTAAGGGATAAACATCTTTTAACACTGGTAGCTGAATATATGGTTCATTCTTGTTATAATTGAATTTAACTAATTCAGCTGATGAGTTATATCGATCAAAGAAATTAGGTTCTTCAATTTTTTGATAAAATTTAGAGGTAGTTGCATTTAAAAATATTATTAATTCTATGTCTAAAGGAAGTATTTGTTCTGATGTCGATTTAATTGTAATTTTTGTTTCATCACTTATAGAAGTATGAGCGACGTTAGTTAGACCAACATACCATTTCTCATTAGAATCCAAATTTATAGTGTTTGGGAGTTTAACCGTGAACCTCGATAATGAATTTTTTGGGTAATATTTCAAAGAACTGTTACTTAAAAGAGTTACGTATGTGAAATTATCCATCACTGTTCTCATTAATAACTATTAAATTAATAAATTAAAACACCGATTTTATCCTTTATATAACTTTTTATTTTTAAAATTTTTATTTAATTCTTGACCTAGGTTGATTTCGTAAGCGTTCTTGTTCACTACGTTTTATTGTTTGAACTGTTAACGGACGATCACTTCTCCTCTGAGGTAGGTCTGAAGTTGTTTGTAGTGATCCTGGTTTTGGAGCCTGAAAAACACCTTTTTGTTTTTTAAAAATATGTTTTTTTGTTGGAACAGAGATTGTTGTTCCGTCCTTCATTTCAAATGTTCTGTACATATTAGAATGTGAAGAAATTCTTTCGCGTAAAATTTCTTTTGGATTAATAAACTCATCAGAAACAATACTATCATTATCATCATCATCATCATCATCATCTTTATCATCGAATACATCGCTGTTATTTTCAAATGTTTCTTCTGCATCTAATTGTGTAAACACTGGCTTAGGTTTTTCATCAGCATCTGTGTACTCCTCTTTTGCTTTAGGTATATCAGCTTGTGTATATTTATCAGAACCTTTTGATGATGCATCTGTATTTGTATCTTTGTTTTTAGAAATAATTCTTTTAGTTTGAACTCCCACTTCATGAACATGACGTATTGCTGGTTGATACAAATTAAATTTATCTTTATACGCATTTTTTCTTTTCATTGATGAATATGTTAATAAGTTCTGTCTATATAGATGCCACTTATTCAAATCAGTTAGTTTGTTGTTACGTAGAATTGATTTCATATTTTTATCTAATTCCGATAGTTTACTATCATCAATTAAAATTTTTTTAATTTTTTCGAAAATTTCTGGTTGTATAACAATCATCCGTTGTAAATTACTCATGATGTCTGATTAATTATTTGGCCTATCAACCCTGATAAAATAGTGCTGATTAAAACGGGTAAGAATCCACCTTTTTGTACAAGAATTTTACGCTTTGAAGAGAGACACAGTTTTAAACAAGCCAAGTCGCGAAGTTCTCTTTTATACTTTTTTAATTTTGTTTTACACTGTTTAGAAATTCTGTTGTTTCCATTTAATGTGTTGAGTGATATTTCACATAAAGTTTTTATAACTTCAGGGGTGCAGACTTTAAGTAGCGCTTTTCTTGTTTTTGAGTTACACTTTTTTAGCACATGTAGAATATGTTTGTTTGCCTTCAATCGTTTCATTTTTTATACACACTTTTTTATTTTCGAATAAAATTGATGGACAATAGCATGTGAAATAGCCTTTTTTTAAGATATCGGTACGGAAACGAAATAAATCATTAACTGATTGTGTTAAATCAAATAGTAAATAACCATGAGGTCTCGAAGTAGCTTCATTATATACCCTCATAAGTTCCGCTGTGTTTTCAGGGTATATTTGTCTGGCTAGAGAACAAATCTGAGATCTGTCTCGTGGATTTTTAAAAACTACAAGATATTTACAATTTAAAGAAATATCTCGACAATATTTTGCCTGATGAAACACATTCTGAGTTACTAAAATAATAGATAAATTATTATGATGTGAACCTTTAGTAAAAAGTTCACAAATATTTTTATTATACGCTTCTGTCATTAGATCATCTAATATTATGATACTTCCGTCTTCGCAATTCTCAAAAGTATCTGGGATATTTTTTATAATTTCTATTTCATTTGTTTCATAGATATCTTGTGGTATCGCTTTTGAGTTTCCATTACACCACACAATTTTATTAAATTTTTTACCATCATTTAAATGTTTTAATAAATTTAAAACGAAAGTTGTTTTTCCACACCCTGAGGGTCCCGCAACCATCATTGTAAACGGTTTAACCATATACATTATTCTAATGTATCATACAATAAATGCGTACCCTTTTATAACTTCTAAATAGAATGATTTTTTTTTCACGAAATGCAGATGTAATATAACAGGTTGATAACTATACAAATACACTTCAATTCAAATATTTTCTCTTACATATACAGAATTTCATTATGTACATTACAGCAAATTTTACGCCAAGGTTAAATTATAAAATATTATTATAACTATGCAGTTATGCATTCTCCGGAAATGTCAAGGTTGAATTAAAAAAAAAAAATATTATTATAACTTTACACTATCTAATTTCAATTAATAAAAAATTATTATCGTATACAAAATATTTTTAAAGCGTGTAGAGTTTGTAATCGACATTTAGGGGTATTATTATATTATTGTAATTTTTTTATTTCGCTGAACATGCGGAATTTTTTTTTTAAACCATAAATAGTTGATGATTTACAATCTCGCTCGTAGTATGATGGTTAAGACAGTTTCTTACCATGCAAAAGTCTCGAGTTCGATTCTCGTCGATGACCAAGAATTTTTCTTGTTGAATTTATACATGTTTTATCATTATTAAAGAGTTTAGTTACTTTGATTGCACTGTACAGAGATTTAGTTACTGTGGTTGCACTGTGTAGTATGCATATAAAAAAAATACGTAAACGTTTATGTTGTTGTAATTTACATGTAAAAAATGTTTGGTGTAAAATCTTTTTCGGCTGGCCCAGGACAATCCACTTTACACTACTGACCAGATATATAACTGTCCTATATTTACATATATCCATAGCCACTTTATGAAACGGCAATGTTGTGATATCATGCGAAATTAATGGCTCTTTAACGTTGCTCCTTTGAAACTTAGCACACTCTCGACAAGTGTGAACCACTCTTTCAATATCCTCTCCCATTTTAGGCCAATACAACAATCTTCTAGCTTTCTCTTTCGACTTAACCATGCCGCCATGACCTTTATATATTAACTTTAACATATTTTGTCTCATACTGGTTGGCACTACCACCTTATCACCATTAAATATTAACCCTTCTTTCACAAATAATTGATCCTTAACTTTCATATAATAATTTTCTACTCCTTTAACAGGCCTCGTCCACCCCTCATGAATGTGTTTTAGAACTTCCCTCAAACATTTATCCTTACTTGTTTCTACCTGAAATTCCTGAACTTTCTCCTCTGATATAAGCAAATATTCATGAATACTGATCACATTTATAACATCTTCATCAATATTACAATCATCAACACTTTCATTATTTCCTGAATCCCTTGACAACAAATCAGCAATATATATTCGCGTTTCTGGTAAATACTTTATCTCGAATGAATAACAAATAATTTAACATACATCCTTTGAATTCGTACAGAACTTTTATGAATATCCTTTGTCAATATACTAACCAAAGGCTTATGATCAGTTTCTATCTGTATTTTATGCCCATAAATGAAATTATGAAAACTGGTACACGCAAACATAATACCCAAAAGTTCTCGTTCAATAATCGGGTACTTTTGTTCCGTCGTACACAGACTTCTCAACGCAAATGCCACTGGTTTACCATCCTGTAACAAACAGGCTCCTATTCCATACAAACTTGCATCACTCTGTGTAGTTATTAATTTCTTGTTGTTAAAATGGGTTTACTCCTATGCTTCAATTACACATTTTTTAACTTGTCAAATGCTTGTTGATGTTTTTCTCCCCATCTAAATTCACTCCCCTTACTTAATAACTGTCTTAAAGGGTAAGATTCTGTTGACATGTTTGGTATAAAATTATGTAAAAAATTCAACATTTCCAAAAATCGTTGAATAGCTTTTTCTTTAGGTACTGATAAATTAGCAATTGACTCAATTTGCTTAGTGTCTGGCTTGACTCCATTAAATCATCAAATATTTTACAGTATTAACCTTATTTTGAGTTTTTTCAGGATTAAATATAACTTTATTTTGTCTGGCTCTAGTTAATACCAAATTCACTAGCTTGTCATGCTCATTCTCATCTTCGGCTGCAATTATTATGTCATCAAAATATACCGAGACTCCCGGAATATCTCCAAATATCCTGACATTCTCCCGCTGACAAATTTCGGGGCTACTTCACAATCCAAATGGTAACCTTTTATAACAATACCGACCCCAAGGCGTATTGAAGGTACAAATAAACGAAGATTCTTGATCTAAAACTATTTGATGAAACCCATCCTTCATGGCCAGTACTGTATACATCTTCTTCCCAGCTAATTTCCGCAAAATTTCCTCTATTGTCGGTATAGGATAATGTTCTCTTTTGATAACTTTATTTAGCTCCAACGGATTAAGACATATTCTTAACGAACCATATTTTTTCTCAACAATTATTAAAACATGCACCCAATCAGTAGGCTTTGTTACTTTTTCGATAACTTTTTTTTCTCTAACCGACTAAGAACTGACTCCAATTTGTCCTTAATACTATCCGACAGTCTTCCGACAGGTTAACTACCGGAACTGCTCCCTTTTGCAAACGAATTTTATATTTAAACGGCATTTTTCCCAGACCTTCAAACACTGTCTTATTATTTCCTATAAATTGTTGTTTTTCTTTATCGACATGCTCTATAATATTTATTTGCTTAGTTAAATTCAACTCCACACAAGTAGGCAACCCTAGTATCGGCTTAACATGCTTTATTACAACAAACTCAACATTACTTTCGCTCTATTCCTAGGTTGACATACCAATTTAATTCCGAAGACAACATTGAGTCGAAACCCTCCAAAAGCGCTGACTTTACTATTTCGTTCCTTAATCAGATGCACCCTATTCAGCTTCTCTACTACGTCATATGGAATCACATTAATTTCTGCTCCACTATCAATCTTGAAGTTAATTAATTGTTCGTTTATCTCTACTTCATGTGACCAGTTTTCCATTTTGATATCCGATTGGTTTACTTCATGAACCTCTGTTATTTGTCTAATAGACAAACTACAATCATCTGACTCTCCATCCTCACCAGAATTCTGTTCTTTTTCCACTTGATCAACTATCCGATTTCTAGTATTGTACTTTGCAAATTGCTTCGCCTGTTGGTCAGTTTTATTTCGCTGGTAACACCCCACTGCAAAATGTCCTACCTTCGAACATATCATGCACTTTTTCCCGTAAGCTGGACACTTCCTTAATTTATGGTCCATTCCACATTTCTTGCAACGAAAAACCTCCTTATTACGATGAACATTGACCACATTCACTGACTTTGCCACATAGTCTTGTACTTCTTTAGCTTGCATTTTACTCGCTTCGTGCGCTCTACATATTTGCACCGACTTATCTAGATCCAACCCCGTGTTTCTTAATAGATATTCCTGTACAACTACATCCTTTATACCAATAATTATTCTATCACGTATCAATGACGACTCTTGAACTCCAAATTCACAATCCCGTGCCAACATTTTTAAACTTGTTAAAAAATTGTCAAACAATTCACCATCTTCTTGTGCTCTTTTGAAAAACCTAAACCGATTAAACACTGTGTTTTTCCTTGGACTAAAATGCTCATCAAATTGTTTAAATATCACTTCGTACGTTTTTTTATCTTCCTCACTCAACTTAAATGTGTTATACACCTGCAATCCTTCATCGCCAATACAATTTAATAGCATTGCAATTTTAATTACGTCATCCTTATTCTGTGTTTCTGACGCTTGAAAATAAATTGTGAATTTTTGTTTAAAAATTTTCCAACTGTCCGCCGGATTTTCCATAAAATTACCATTTTTTTGGTAGTTTAAATTCCATTATTATATAATTACACTTGTATTTATTAATTTTTTATTGTCTTTAACTTAATATATTCTAATTTTGCTTTCTATGCCGAACACTTAACCTCACTTAAGCACGCGTTTAATTACTAGTTTGTTATTCTCTTATTTTTTAGATTATCACAACACAGAACCACTAATCTGACACCATGTTTTGTATACGATAATTAATAAAAGACTCGTTATTTTAATATTTAATTTTAGTTTTCTTTTATTCATATATGTATGCTATACGCTACAAATAACTTCTCTATCTATGACAGACACACATTTATGCTAGACGACGATGCCCTATATGCATGATTTACACTGCTGGTACTTTCATAGTCCACTAGTTGGCAGCATTAATCATACATACAACACAACCCCAATGTTGTAAATTCGAAAAGTACACTAGTATAAATTGTCTGCATTAAATTAATATCGACATTTACCAACGTTAACTAGTAAATGTGCACATTATCCAAATGTGGTAGATAAATGTAGGTTGAAATCACATTATGCAAAACACTAAAATCGGGTCACACTTGTTTTTAAGAAATTAAATTTTCGATTAATCGTTTAATATTCTACGATTAATCAATCAATTTTAAACAGTCGATTATTCGATTAATCTAACTACATTCTACTAAAAAGACGAATGGGCGAGCAAAATAATTTTTATCGTCGGTCATAAATAATTTTCAGCGACAAAAACAAAATGAAAAAAATATTAATTTTTTTCACCAATTTTGACATAAGTTATTATACATCGTCAAACCCGAATCGCCATTTGTATTTTATCGATGATAATTATATCATTTTTAATTATCATCGAACCAGAATCGCTTTATATTATGTTGATGGTAAAATAAAATGATAAAAGCAAATGAAAAATCCAATGATATTTTTGTTTTTTCATTATCATATCATCGAACCAGAATCGAACCCCTGGCCCGTAGTGCTTTCCACCGTTCCCATATTAATTTTTTCAGGCTTGTGTTACGATAATTTTGGTGGCTTAATTGATATAGCAACTCTCTCCCTTCCTTTCTCACCTCGTCTATGATGTTTAGGTCAATTTCCGCATTTGGATCCAAAATAATAAAAACACAATTAACACAAAATACTTACTTCATTATCAAAATTTTAATATTACATTAATAATGATTACTTACCGTTATTGCTCATTATTGTATTGTATTTTGAATTTATCACAATTAATTTTATTATTTTAATATTTTGTGATTTTTAATTTTTATTTAAACAAAAAAACGCATCAACATCAAATTTTAAATAACAGAAAATCAAATCAAATGAAACGTCAAATAAGAGCTATTTAGCGCCTTTTGTACATAAACTGTTCAGCGCGTTTTGTACTAAGAGCGAAATATTGCTAATAATTTTTTTTTTTTTTTTGATTACCCTGCGCTACCCTTTGCTCAGAGTAAGAATTTTTTCAACTCGAGTAAGGAAGAAGTAGAAGGAGCTTATGTCATTTAAAGTGATTTGATTGATAGAGAGTTCGTAAATAAATACTATGGTATTTTTCCTATGTCGCTCCCGATGTTATGAATCAAGCTTCAAGCTTGTCCATTGTTTTTTCTTTTGGTAATGTCTGTATAATCTTTAGGTTTATGTTTATATCCGTGTATGAATGTTTTTCGCTTATTATGGTATGTGTTGAGCGTAATTTGACTTGAAATTTATTTTTGTATGTGCGTGTTTTATTTCGTGTATGTGTTCAGCAAATCTCTTCGTGAATATACGACTAGTTTGTCCGATATACCAGTTTATATATACCATAATACACCTATTCGTCCGATGATAAACTTCACCTCAGCTTCATCATTTAAAATCGCAAAGTTACCCAATAAATGGCTGACATAAACTATAAAATTGGAAGATGATTGCTCTGTAAAAAAAAAATAACAGAGCTTGTTGACCAAATTCGATCAATCAACATCCCAACAGATGCAAATCACGCATCATTCGATGTGACAAATATGTACACCAATATACCAGTTACAGAATCGATCGAAATAACTAAAAAATTACTAATCAAAACCAAATATTTTCTAAAAAAAGTCGCAGACGTCGTTAATATATTGAACACAATTACTCGTCAAAATTATTTTCAGAACAACAATTCATTCTACATACAAAACGATGGATTACCAAGGGGAAGCCCACTTTCAGGCATATTGGCTAACATTTATTTAAAAACAACATCATTTATTGGTTCAGATGTGTGGACGATATACTTTTATTATTCAAAGGAAGCCATAGGCAACTTGACAACTTGCACAAATATATGAATAACATACAGCCGAACATTAAATCTACACTTAAAATAGAAAACAACAAATCAAGTAATTTTTTGAAATTAACTATCGAAAGTATCAACCAAAAACCCAATTTTAAAATATACCGAAAATCTACGCAAACCGATCACACTATCCATAAATCTTCTAACCATCCTCCGCAACATGAAGTCTCTGCTTACAATCATATGTTGAACAGGCTTAACTGCATTCCTATGAATAAAGTTAATTACGACACTGAATATAACATAATAACACAAATAGCAACCCAAAATGGATTCAATATACCGGCTGAACAATAAAATAAAAAACAAACTAAATCTACAACAAACAACCACTTTACATATAGAACGAAGCAACGCCAAAAAGTCACACTTGAATACAACCAAGTTTCCAGTCACACAATGAGAAAATTTTTTTACAAATACTACTACCAACTTGCTCACACAACAAATCACAAATTACAGAAACAAAAAATTAAATTACTATCGGACAAACTGGTCGTACATTCAGGAAGAGTGATACAAACCGTGGTCACAGTTTAATCAATTACGAACCATGACAACGATTGTTAACAGAAATATTGCTGTAGTTTTATGTTCTTGGTGCGGTTTGCGGCTATTTCTCGTCGATGTGTCGTGGGTGATCCAAGACTACAATAATCCTGAATAAATTACTTTAGATGGAATTACACCTATCAATAAAAATTATGCATAATAGGAAGTAGTATGATCACATAACAAATCATCGAAATATTCTCAGGAACAAAAACCAAAAGAAAATCCATGATTACAAATTAATGACAATAATTCTAATCCAAACAAATTCCAGATATAGCAAGATAACTAATAATTATAATTATTATGTTTTTATGATTTAATAATTTAAATTTTTATTATTTTATTTATTGTTCAAATTTATAACCAATACACAGAATGTTTTTCATGGATTTTTTTTTTTTTTTTTTTTTTATAATACCGATCGACCATTAAGGCATTAACTGTCTTTAGTAATTAACGGCACAGTAGTATCATCCGATTTTACGCGGGAAAACATTTCAATTTATTATAATTTTTCCTCTAGTCTTCGGGTTTGGCAGCCAATAAAACTAATTTTTAATATTTATATCGACGTTTCAATAATTTTATTATCTTCTTCAGGTCTACAACGGTTTTAACAATGCATACATATAAAATTTAGTAAATTATATAGAAATTACTATGCCATACTCCGACTTACCTTTAAATACATATATATATATATATATATATATATATATATATATATATATATATATATATATATATATATATATATATATATATATATATATATATATATATAAATTTGAAGAAAATTTCTTCCCAAGCTCACAATATCCAAGACTTCGTTTGGTGAGCTTGGGACCAAATTTTAATTTGCCATTTTTTAATAAGGAAGATATTCCGGCGTTTAAAATTTTGGCTCAAACAGAATCAATTATTCAAGAAATTGATGGTGAACATCAACAAAACGTCGCAAGGTTTCAAGTTTACAATGTTTTTCAAAATTTCTTGTCGCGGAATTGTTTCCTAACTATGAAAGAAAAGCATTTAAAACATTTGACAATTGAAACAAAAAATTTTTTGAGACACAATCAAAATATTATTATTTTAAGTGCGGATAAAGGAAATATGTCGGTGATAATGTTAAGAGCAGAGTATGAGGACAAAATTAAAAATTTGGTGAGCGATCAAAATACATATAAAACATTAAACAGGGACCCCACACTTTCACTAGAAAATTTGAACAACAACAAAATTAAAAATTTGTTTTTAGACAATCATATTGACCGGGAAACTAAGACCAAGCTTACGACCTACTCTTCAGTTGTACCTAAATTATACGGACTTCCCAAAATCCATAAACTGGTTCATCCACTTAGGCCTATTGTATGTTTCATAAATAGCCCTACATATCAAACATCGAAATATTTAGCTGAAACGTTGAAAAGTTCAATTGATAATCGGAGGTACAATTGTAAAAATTTGTACGAATTAGTAGATTTCGTAAAACAACAACATATTCCAAATCACTATGTATTAATAAGCTTGGACGTAGTTTCCTTGTTCACCAATATTAAGGTTGATTTGGCTGTAGAAACAATTTCAGATAGGTGGTCAATGATAGAACCACATACTAGAACACCCAAAATAAAATTTCTGGATATTCTAGAATTTTGTTTAAAATCGAGATATTTCAGCCTGTTTAACAACTACTTTAAACAAATAAATGGCGTTGCAATGGATTCGCCTCTATCTCCATTAGTGGCTGATGTCGTAATGGAAGTGCTACTTGACACCGTCTTGAGCTCAATTGATTTTAATATTTTATTTATTAAAAAATACGTCGATGATTTATTGTTGTGTGTACCTGATGATAAAATTGGTTGCATACTTTCAAAATTTAATAGTAATCGTTTTGGTTTAGAATTTACTTTAGAAATGGAAGCGGATAATAAATTACCTTTTTTGGACACAATATTAGTTCGGAAGAATAACGGTCAAATTGACACTATTTGGTACGCGAAAAATTTATCGTCCGGTCGAATTCTTAATTTTAATAGTTTTCACCCTTTAAGTCAACGAATTAATACGGCGTTTGGTTTCGTCTACAGAGTTAAAAAATTAACCACAGATGTCACAGTTGATACCAATCAAATTATAAGGGATTATCTGATCAATAATAAATACCCGAAATATTTGATCAACAAATTAATCAATCAGTTTGATCAAACTAACAGTGGACAAATGGTTAGTACGGTCGGTACCAATAACAATGTTCATCAAAATTCGAATTCAGCTTCGAAAAATGTAAAGAAACTCAAACTATCAGGTGCCAGGAAAATAAAAGAAAATGTTTAGATATTAAAAAATACTTCACAGCAACTATACCCAAGCCTACACCAGAATTGCCAACAAACTTAGTTAGTTCATTAGCCGAAGGCGAAACAAACAATACTGTTGAGATTTATGAAATGCATAATTCGAATGTGTCAGAAATTCATTCGATCGAAAATTTTAACGAAAGCCCTTCAATAGAAGATCAGTTGATTTCCCCATCTGTATCCGACCAATTAAACGTTGACGATTCTGCAAACAACTTAATAAATTTTTCAGATCCAGCTTTATGGCCTAAAACTCTTAACAATAAAATTACTGATTATTTGGTTGTTCAGGGTCCCAGACAAGTTCAACTTACACGATATCCTAAAGATGCAACCAACCGTCATTTCTCCAATAATTATTACTTCCGTGTACTTTCTAATAACGAACGTGTACCGCGACGATGGATATTATATTCTGAAACTGCTGACCGTGCATTTTGTTTCTGTTGTTTGTGTTTTGATCAAAGTGGTACGAATTCAAAATCAAGTTTAGCAAACGTACATAGATTACAATAATTGGATCCATATATATAAAGTGATTAGGTCACATGAAACTAGCCCAATTCATATGGTATGTTATGAAAGGTGGGTAGAAACGGAATCAAGACTGAAATCAGGATCAACAATCGATCAAGCGGAACAACTTATAATTCAAAAGGAAACAGAGCGCTGGAAAAATGTTTTCAATAGATTGATGAGTATCACTCTATAGTATACCTTGCGCAAAATAATATGGCATTCCGCGGTTCTTCTGATAAGTTATATACCAAGAATAACGGAAAATATTTAGGCCTAATTGAATTACTTGCTAAATTTGACCCCGTTATGCAGGAACACGTTCGTCGAATCCTAAAAAACGAGTTATCTGTTCATTATTGTGGAAAAAATATTTTAAACGAAATAATTGAATTGATGGCGGAAAACGTCACTCAAAAAATAATTTCTTGTATTCAAAATGCAAAGTATTTTTCCATCATTGCTGACTGTACTCCGGATATCAGTCATATAGAGAAATTATCTCTGACTATAAAATTTGTTGATTTATCAAATGATAAAGTCGAGATATGTGAGAAATTTTTTGGTTTTACAGCGTCATCTGATGCTAGCGGTTCGGAAAGATTTATCCAATGCGATTTTAAATTTGTAGGGAAAAACTAAAATCGAATTGAAGTACTGCCGAGGTCAAGGATATGACAATGGCGCAAATATGAAAGGCAAACACAGTGGAGTTCAAAAAAGAATTTTGGATCAAAATCCATTGGCATTTTTCATGACCTGTGAGTGCCACAACTTAAACCTGGTGTTGTGCGATGCAGCTAAATCGTCTTTAAAATCCTTGTCATTATTTGGAATATTAGGAAGGCTTTATTCATTGTTCGCCGCGTCTGTTAATCATTGGCTAATATTAACCGATCATGTCAAATCATTGACATTAAAAAGACTTAGCGACACACGTTGGGAAGCAAAAATTTTTAGTGTTAAGGCTGTTCGTTACCAAATTGGAGATGTTCACGATGCACTTGTCAAACTTGGTGAAAAGGAAGAGAGGCACGATACAGAAATAGTACACGAAGCGTTTAGTTTAGCTCGACAATTAAAGGACTTTAATTTTCTTGTATCGTTGATCATTTGGTATGACGTTTTGTTTCAAATCAATATTGTCAGTAAATCTATGCAGGGTCAAAATATCGATGTCAGCAAAATCGCGGATTTAATCAAAGGATGTATTAATTTTTTCAAACATTACAAACAAACCGGTTTTGAGAAAGCTATATTAGTCGCCAAAGAACTTGCCGGACTCCTTGATGCTGAAACTGACTTTCAATCAACAAAACGAATAAGATACGTAAAACGGCAATTTAATTATGCGGGTAGAGATGAGCCCATTTTAACGCCTAAAAAACAATTTGAAATAGAATTTTTCAATATATTGCTTGATACCGTAATGATGTCGATTCAAGAAAGATTTGAACTAATTAACCAGCATGCCAAACCTGGGGATTCCTCTACGATCTAAGAAAACTGCCAAAACGCGAAGAACTTGAAAAGCACTGTAGCGATCTTCAGTTGGTTTTAACAGTTGGTGAGACTTCCGATATTGAAGGGGCTATTTTATGTGATGAACTCATCAGTATTAAAAAATTTGTCGAACTTCTTGATGATCCGTCCCCAATCAATATTCTTAATTTCATTAAAAAAATAAAATTGAAGATTTATATCCTAATGAATGGGTTAGTTTAATAATATTATTAACTACACCTGTTATGGTTGCCAGTGGTGAAAGAAGCTTTTCAAAATTAAAATTAATTAAAACATATTTGAGATCAACTATGTCGCAAGAAAAGTTGAGTTCATTAGCAATTCTTTCAATTGAAAATGATGTAGCCCAAAGTATCGATTTCTCCGAAGTACTAAAATCTTTCGCAAGCAAGAAAGCACGAAAAGTAAATTTTTAAAAGAAAACTGTGTTTAATGACTCAATAATAATTTAATATTAACATAATATATTCTTGATGCAAACAAAAATCTTTACATATAAATACAATAAAATATATTAATATGAATAAATACAATTATTCCTTACAAATATTTTTATTAAATAAAATATTTATGAATTACTATAATATTTGACTCTTATTATTGCCCTTACATATTATTATTAACTAAAAGCAGCAAAATAAAATTATAGTGTTTACTATTAATCTCAAATTGATCTAACCTGTTTCTAACCAATTCCCTACCTTAACATCCTTATATTAGGTTTTCCCTCTTTTCAGCCTATGCAGTTTTAAAACTACATAGTTCCAATAAAATGTCGGATTTCAACTTGCTCTAAATTTAACTTCTTATTTTCTTACCAAACTCCCAATTTCATAATTCATTTTTTTATCAATTTAAATAAAAAATAACAGGGGCGCTCCAACAATTCTCGCGCAGGGCGCTCAAATGTCTGGAGCCGGCGCTGGGTTGATGTCCCATAGGAGGTTTTAAAATATGATTCACCGGTTTATTCATCTTACAAGTATCGCATTTGAGAACAAATTCTCTAAGGTCGGAAGCCATAGTCGACCAGTAGAACTGGCGCTGTAATCGTTCTAAAGTCTTTTGCACTCCCATATGAGCTGATGATGAAGCGCTGTGTGCTTGCCTAATGATAGCTGCCTGTAATTCCTCTGGAACTAGCAATTTCCAATCAGATATATCAGTGTTAAGATATTTAGAACCATACGCGAGTTGAATTAGAATCATACCATACCTAATGCAATAATTACTGCTGATTTGAGAACCAAGACTCTCAATATTTCTAATTTAATCTAGATACGGAGCTGATGAAAATGCAATGGAGTTAAGATTGATATGTACCGATGGTAGCTGATCATCAGGAATTGGCGCAACTGGGTCGGATAAATTATCGATGGAGCATAGATAGGAGATCGAGTAAGTTTCACTATCTAATTTATATAGTTATAGCCAAGCCAACATGCTAACGGTGTTAAGCGCATAACGAATCCGCTACGATATTTTCTGAACCCTTTCGATAATCAATTACGAAGTTATAAGGCTGGAGTTTTAAACTCCACCTCGCTAATATTCCCGAGAGGTCCTTCTGGGCCATTAACCACCGTAATGCAGCATGATCTGTGTATATCGTAAATTGATATCCCTCAATATAACACCTAAACTTTTTGACACTGACCACGGCAGCTAAGCATTCCAACTCTGTTACCGTATAATTTTTCTGAGCGGCGTTTAGCTTCTACGAAATGAAAGCTATTGGACGCTGCCGCCGACCCTCGGAACTCGCGTCGAATTGAATAAAAAACAGTCGAGCCTTTTTTCGAACCGATTTTTTTTTTTTGACATGATCAGAATAATAACCGAAACACATTCATACACGGATATAAACACAAACCTAAAAATTATACAGACATTACCGAAAGGAAAAACAATGGACAGTCTTGAAGAATATCATATTTACGAACACCGAAACAATCCGATGTTGCTGAATGACAAAATCAACACAAAAACAAATAGTATTTACGAATTCATGTTACATAACAAATAAACGAATTAACAGTTTTTTACCGAAGGGAAAATGTATAAAAAGACGAAAAAAATTTCAAATTAATCACCCCTATTATGATTGTCGAGTCGATCGACAATCGACACGACTCTGTGTTGCCTTTTCCTTTTTCTTATTGTTTTTATCAAATGGAAAAAACGAAAACGCAAGAGTCGATCGACAATCGACACGACTCTCGAGAGTCGTGTCGATTGTCGATCGACTCTTGAATCATAATAGGGGTGAATATAGTTGTTAAAAGACACTGATGGTGGAAGAATGTTCGGAAACTAGTTCTTTAAAAAAAAAATAAATAAATAAATAAAATTAAAACTAAACTAAAAAAAAGTTTTTAACTTATTTAAATAATTTTCTATTTTTATTTTTAATTTTTTTTGTAAGTTTTTAATTTATTGAAGAATTGTGAATAAAGTGAGCCACAACAAATCGAAAAGAATAAATAATAGATTTAAACTCCACGTGATAAATGAGAAGCCAATTCACCGTTAATGGCGACCGTTATTGTGCCATGTTACCTGACTTTTTATTCCCTACGATTGGAGAGCGAGACTGGGCCGTTATTTGTTTTCAACAGGATTGCATCACTGCCCACACAGCCAACGATATAATAAACATTTTGCACCGTACCTTTGAAAATCGTATTATAGCTAAACTGGCCACCTAGGAGCTGCGATTTGACTCCGTTAGACTATTATTAGTTGGGAAGCCGTTAAGGACAAATGTTTTGTTAATCATTCAGAGACGGCTGGGGCTTTGAAAGATGCTATTAAAGTGACTTTTGCTAATAGTGACTCAAACGACTGAAAATGTACTGAAAAATTTGGTCTACAGAATGGGCTATTGCAAATCCGGCGGAGGCTGATTGCCTTTTTTACAATGGTTGTAAAAGCTAAAAATATTTTAAAAAGGTCTCATCAGGCTTTCAGAACATGTGCGGTTTTTCTAATTGCGTAGGAGCCATTATTGTTAAATATGTCACCATTCAAGTAAAATATTTTAACATTTTAAACATTTCATTTATCATTTGATATTGTAAAAAATATTTTATTTATGTTTTTTTAAAGGCACCAGGTAATTCAGGAGCAGAGTTTTTCAACTACAAAAAGTATTCCTTAATTGTTTTAATGGCCGTCTGTGATCACGATTATAATTTCGTTTGGTGTGTTATTTATTGGTGCTGCCGGTCGTCAGAGTGACGGAGGAGTGTTTCGGGAAAGCAATTTTGGAAAGCGATTTTATGTTAAAATACTTGCGTAAAAAACATCTAAAACACCACCCGTACCAATTTCCCTAATATATATTAGGTACAATTCATGTGTCTGTAAATTATTTAATTACCGGTTTAGTAGGACTCGCCGAATTATCGAAATTTATTTTGGTATCTTTCCTGCTAAATGATGTTAGTTTGACGGATGATATTTGGCAATGTTGTTTCTGTCTGCACAACTGGTTGAGAGAGAACAACAAAAGACTTCATCACTGACAACCGTTGTCCATCAACCGTGAAGTAGAAGGAAATATTGTTCTTAGTCAAAATTTAACTACGATGCACAAAATTTAAATTGTATTTAAAATCTCTGTTATATATTGTAGGTTTTTGGAATAATCAACCGAATACATTGTTGCCTATTCAGCCGAACCGAAATACCACAAACACAGCCAAGTTTCACAATTATATTATGATTATCGTTTGATTATCGCAGCTTTTCTTATTTATTTTTTATTTTTTGCTGTTGAAGGCTAGTAATGATTGCCCTTAGGACAAACAAAACCACCTTTTGCCATCAACAGATGTGTTTGGAAATCCCTGTTGTGTTACAATTGCATTGCAGTAATTTTCGTTGGAAACGCGTTATATAATCTTTAATTAAAAGTAAGTATAAAAATCCAAACAAGAAAAACGACGATTGCAGAAATAAACATTTGTTTTACGCTTATATTTAATTAAGGATAACAAACAAAGTCTTTCATTAAAAATAAAAATTTAAATACGAAAAAATAAAAATATGTAATTATGAAACGGAAAAGTTTTTTTTTTTGTTTAATTTAAATTTAAAATTTCTCTGCTTTAGTTTTTTGTACATTCATACATATGTATGTACGAGTTTATACAAATTTTTGTGCTACGTAAAAATAAACGAAACGGGACTTAATTATTTCTCTTCACTGCCAATTATAATTAGTGCCAGATTAAAAAAAAAAATAATGATTACAAATTTATAATGGGAAAAACATTATTGTTTAAAAATACTTGACATGTGCAACTCTTAACTTTGCACATTATGTTACGCTTTGTAAAATATATTGTTGAAACTTTAGCGACAATAATGTGAGAATTTAATGAAATTTTGTAATTAAAAATTCAAAAAATATTTCTTTTAGATTTTAGTATTCTTTTTTTTTATGAATTATGGTGTTGTCACAAATATTTTGTAAATTCCTGGTAAATAAGTTGACAATCACATTTTGGGATCTGTTAAAGTCAAGTCAATCTTCTCCATGTTGAATCGTTTTTGATATGATAAAAACCTCTATTTGGATGGGGGGATTTGGATGAAATGTTTAATAATTAATCAAATTTGTTTTAAATATTTAAACAAGAAAAATGTTGAAAAGAATAGCTTTTAAAAGATAAATTTGAGAAGATGAATTTTTGAAAATGAATATTCACTGTATTCCAATGGAAACAATTTGCTACTACCAAGTACTGGTGAGTAGATGTTCAATGGAATGCAGTTTTTTGTGACAGTAGTAAAACATAACCTCAATTTAACTAAAACTGCTAGATTTTGACAAAAAATACGTTGTTCTATTAATAAGTAATAAAACATTAAACAACGAAATATTTAAAATATTTTTAGGATTTAACAATTACGCGTCGAATCACAAATATAAACAAAAATTATTTGTTTTTAACCCTAATCGAACCAACATATTTTTGTTATGTCAGTAAATTCAAATTCTAATCAAATAATTTACTAAATTTTGGCAAAGAATGCCTAGTGGAATGGAATGTTTCAAAAAAAAAAAAAATACATACACGTTTCTAACTAATTAACATTATTTTGAAAATCGATGCATTAATCAAATGAGCCAAAAAACCACACATTGGTCGAATTAGGGTTAAAAAATGACATTTCACACAACCAAAATTGGTATAGAGCCATCTATTAGAATTGTTTAAACTAAAATCCCTCTTTTGTTAATTATATGCGTAACTACTTCTAACAACTACACCATCACTTGAGCATGAGTAGTTGCGAGTAGATACAAGTACTTGTAAGTAATTTGCTCACGCCAATGGAACACTCTTAATAATTAAACAAAAATTAAAGTAAAATGAAAGTAATGTGATTGAAAATACGACAATTCTATCATGTGTAAGATGTCGCCTCAGTTTGAATCTTTCACTTCCATCTTTTAATTTCTTTCACTTTTTGTTCTGAGCTTACCGCTGGTGGGGCCTATGACCAGAGGGTGAAATAACGATGAATATGGTTTAGATTTTACTACTTTTATTATGCAATTAACTCTGTTCATACTGAAAATCTTGCGGGATGACGAGCAACGCTTAATGGCATACTTGTCATGAATAGTAGTTTCTCACAGGCAGCCGGTGTAGGTCGAGTTGATTGTTGGATCAACTTCGTACGTGGTGGATTAAAAAATATGTCCCAAGCGCTATTGATGTGAATAGGACCAGATGTGTAGCCGCATAATTATGAACATGATGAAAGCGCTCGTGGGTTATGCTCCTCTCTTTCTCTATCCGACGACAGATTTGCTCTTCTAAAGCCCGTGTGTTTTAAGTATGGTGCAATTCTGAAGTTCTCAATCGTGCTTTCGAATCTATTAGACGCCAGTATGCTTACGTGGTTGTCTCTTAAGATTCCGAAGCTAATTTGGCTATTCCTGTTCCGGATAGTTACTGTTGGTAATTAGCTTATCCGCACGTAATAGTGACGGTTGTTTCATTTATCATTATGAATACCCATTGATTTGTTGCGCACAGCTTTATTCCAACATTTGACGTAACGTTTTGAAATTTTATTTCACCTATACCTTGTAAGACTTGTGTTGCAATATTTCGATTTCATAGTAGGTTCTGGTTGTAGTGTGTGTTCAGGATTATCAGCAGCTGAAAATAAACAATAAACATTTTTTTTACTTATATTTTGTATTTAAAAATTGAATACTAAAACTAAAGGAGACCAACTTAGCCCAAAATATTACTGTCATTAGAATTTGACAATTGTTCATTGTTTTCATAATTTTGCTATAAAAGTTATACTTACAAATCCCGTTGCCATCTGTGTTTGGGCATGTATAACTTATTTAAATGTTATCCACCATTTTACTATAAGAAATAATTGTGAACGACCCCAGTTCTGGCGTTTTTATTTTTATGGCTAAACAATTTTATGATTATCTACTCGTTCACTTTTACTTTGTCATGCGAGCTGTAAGCATCATCTACACAACATGTTCCGCTGATTCCGCTTCCAGACCGCAGAAGCGGCATTCATCTGTCGTACTTAGGCCAATCTTCTTAAGGTGATACCTTAAGGGGACATGACCTGTGAGGAAGCCAATAAGCAGCCTCAACTCAGGTTTCCTTAGTTCAAGACACTCCTTAACCCTGACAGACGAAGGTGATATACATTTTTTCGCCTGTCGCAAACCTGGAATTCTGCGCCAGTAGGAGGACATCCATCCATTGAACATCCTCCCAGCGTTTTACCGCTGCTCTAAGGTGTCCCTTAGTAACGCCGCAGAAGGGTTCTGGTCCAATGAATGGAGAGGCAGACCCCTCACGGGCAAGGCCTTAGCTGCCTAGTTTCCTTCGATTCCAGTATGACCTGGCACCCATATAAGTGTTACCTTATTTGAGCCTACCAGATGTTTAATAACCTTCAGACAGTCCCATCTAGCCTTGACTCAACGGTACAAGACCTAAGAGCCTTTAAGGCCGATTAGCTGTCTGATACAATATAAAACTTTGCATCGTTTAGGCCTTTTGCTATGCCTATCCGAGAGCAAAGTTCTATAGCATGTACTTCTGCTAGAAAAACGCCCCATCTTCCGTTTTTGATCCATCTGAAAACCATACCATGGACCCTCGTTCAAAGGATGGTCCACCTGCACTCCACACATCCTGGTCAGGTAATCTAACACAGAATGGTTTATGGAAGTCCAGTTTAGCTGGCATACAGTCGGAAGGCATTCCTATGGTAGGGCCTGTCTGAAATTCCTTAAGGATTTCCAGATGACCCCCCATATTGTTTGGTTTAATATTTCCTTCCGCCTGCATTTTCAGGGCCTTAAACCCAACACCTTTTTCAACATGCAGGTGTAACGGTGTCAGTTCTAGAAGTGACTCCATCGCAGCGGTTGGACATGTTTTCCTTAAGCCCGTAACACCGATGCAGGCTATACGCTGAACCTTATTCAATAAAGTTTGCATTGCCTTCTGCTCAGTTTTAGGCCACCATACAACCGCTGCGTAGCTGACCATAGGCCTAATGATTGTAAGAAATGACCAGTAGATCATTTTTGGTTGTAGTCCCCAAGTACGCCCTTAGAGCCTTTGACAGGCCCAGAAAGCCTTGGTGGCTCTATCTTGAACTTTCAAGAAATATTGCTTGCAGTTCAGTTTTTGATCTAGGATAACCCCTAGATATTTAACCTCGCTGGAAAAAGGAACAGTAGTACCGTTTAACGAGGAACCTGTAAGCGCGAGCTTTTTCCTCCTCGTAAAAGGAATAATGAGAGTTTTGTTTGGATTGACACAGAGTCCTTCCTGGTAACACCACTGCCATATTATATTGAGTGCATTTTGCATGCGATTAGAAATGACCTCTTCAAATTTGCCTCTGCCACATCATCCGCATAGCCCTGGACATCAAACCGAAGGCTACTCAGAAGGACCAGTTGTATGTCAATAACCAATGACCACAAAAGAGGAGATAGTACGCATCCTTGGGGACAGCCCGATACGGCCCTGATGGTTACTGACTCGCCACCCAGTCTGGCAGTAATCACACGATGTTCCAGCATGGAACGGATCCACCTAATTGTAGAAAGCGGAACCCTTTTTTCCATTGCTGCCCTCTCTATCGTTCTATAGGAGGTATTATCAAACGCCCCCTCAATGTCCACAAAGGCACAAAAGGCAATTTCTTTGTATATCACCGCTTTTCCAATCCTCGTGACTAGACCGCTAAAGGCCGTCACAGTGAATTTACCAGTTTCCTACGCAAACTGGTCCCAATGCAGCAGATTTTTTCCTACGACCTCACTTTTTATTTGATAGTCCAGGATTTTTTCCGATATGCCTTGACTTGGGTGTATGGACAACCCTCTCCACCGCCCCACTCCTTTGGTATAAAAACCACATTAACCTTCCTCCACAGTTTCGGAATCTAGTTGAAAGCATAACTTGCCCGAAATATCTGGATCAAGCTGGGGAGTATTTCCTCAATACCTTTTTGAAGTAAAGCTGGATAGATACCATCTCCTCCAGCGGATTTGAAATGTTTGAAACACCCAATATTCCATCGCACCTTGCTGGGTGTGAAAACGGTCCCCGAGAGACTCCAGATCCTTCTGTGAGGCGCATAGGCGCCACTTGAGTGATTATGCGGGTCCTCTTGGGCTCCCACCACAACTGAATCCGGAAAGTAAGGCTCTAACAGTACCTCTACGGTTTCCTTCCGGTTTCCAGTGAACCTCCCATCTTGCTTCTGGAGAAGTCCTAAGCCATTTGAATGATCCCTGTAAAGGACTTTCTGGAGACGAGCTGCAGAGGGCAACTCATTGATTCCCTCACAGAAATTCCTCCAGGTAGCCCGTTTGGATCTTCTCAATTCGAATTACACACGAGATTACATTTTATACTTGCCCCATTCACTGGTGCATTGAGCCCTGTTGAATAATCTTCTCGATTTTTTTCTCAATTTACCCAGCTGACCGTTCCACCAAGGGACCATCTTTGTGGACTCTCTTCGCTTAACCGGGCAGCTATTCTCGTAAGCCAAGTGTATAGAATAATGCAGCTGGTTTGAACAGATCTCCAAACCCTCTGGAGACTCTATGTTCCTAACAATCGAGGGCATTTCTGATTCGAGTGAGACTCTATAAGAGCCCTAGTCGGTCAGTTTTGGAATTCTAAGTTCCTGGCGCTACATGGTCTCGGCCGCCAAATCGAATCTGATGTGCAAGTGATTCAATAATGAGGCCTCTTCAGACAGATGCCAGTTTTTGACCAAGTCGCTGAAATGTGTACTAGCAAGTGTCAAATCTAGAATCTCTTGCCTAATCGCATTTATAAAAGTAGCTTTCCTTCCCCTATTACAATGTCTACAATATTTGAGATCAGAAATTCAAGGTACTTACCCCTGTTATTGATGTACGTGCTACCCCACACCGAGTGGTGCGCGTTTGCATCGCATCCTATCAGGTAGCCCAGCCCATTGCGTTTGCAATGAGCTATGAGCCGCCTAACTTCAAGTGGAGGTATCAAGGATGCAGGTTTATCTGCAGGCAGGCGAAGTATGCCTTCATTTTTCCGAAGGCCTCTTCAGAAGGCTCTGCTCAGCCTCCTTATCAGCACCGCCACCACCCGCATGCTTTTTTTGTCCGGCCGATGGCTGACCAGTGTCCCCCATCGCCGTTCTGCTGGCTCCCGCTGCCTGAGAGCCTCCAGGGTTCACCAGTGGCTTGGGCGGGAGGAGCCCTTTGCGGAGCCTTCTCCCGTGGACCCCCTGACGCCTTCCCCTCTCTTTCCTGCCTTCTCCTCACTTGTTTCCTGGAGACGCCCGCCACCGCAGTGGTCTTGGCTACAGGTGCCGCCACCGTAGCCCCCACAGGCTTGACCACTTGGATGTAGTTGGACAGTCCCAAACTTATAGTTGACTTTAAAGCCAACCCGCTTGAGCTTCTCAACTGAAGAGTGGTCCATAGAGAAGGTGCAAAAGGCCGAAGAGCATTTCGCCCTCCCTTGCATGCCCTCGTTTTAGCTTTTGATAAAACCAAAAAGCTTCTCCGTGGGAAATTCAGCACTATTTAACACAATCCTGGCTCGAGGCAGGTTTTCCGCCTCGACGACGATCAGCTGTGCACCCTCCCATGGCTTGATAGTTCCTATGGCCTCCCTGAACCACTGAACAGTGTCCCGGTCAGCATCATTCAACAATTAGCTAAATATAATAAGCTACAGTATAAGAAAAATATAAGTATAAGATAAGTATAAAATATGAAATAATTTAGTGTTTACATTTTTATATTTTTATTTTCAGCTCCTGAACATCCCGCACCCATTGACTAACCGAGTAAGAACGTAACAAACAAATTTTTTAGATTGGCCAAACAATTTCACCAAGTTCGGTTTTAACTCGCAAAACTCGTACTAATCCATCTGGACCCGGAATTATCTTAATAATGCGACCCATCAGCCATCTGAGAGGTGGAACATCTTTTTCAATGACAACTACTAGATGATCTATGGCTGGATTTGCTGTTGGTGTTATCCATTTCTGGCGTTGTTGTAGCGACAGTAAATATTCTTTATTCTACCTCTGCCAGAAATGTTTGATCATTTGCTGTATATTTTGCCAACTTGACAGCCGGTTTTCCTTAATATGTAGCAAATTTTGATCCGGAAACAAAGTAATAGGTTGCTAGATTAGAAAATGTCTGGGAGCTAGAGGATCCATATCGTCTGGTGTTAATTCGCATAGTGGTCGTGAGTTAAGGATGGCCTCTATTTCAATCACCAACGTTGCCATCTCCTCATAAGTAAGACGTGACTCTCCTATTACCCGTTTTAAATAAAATTTTGTAGATTTTATGGTTGCCTCCCATAAACCTCCAAAATCTTCATTATAGCTGTGTCTTTTGATACCGCTAGACTGGATTGCAGTTATAAAATCCGATAAAATTGGACCCATTGTCACTATATATTACGTCGCATATTCCTCGTCGACCATGGACTCGTCGCAGAGCTGCTAGGAACGCCTCAGTGGTTAGATCACACACCAACTCTAGGTGTACAGCCTTTGTAGCCATGCATACGAAAAGCGCCAAATAAGCCTTTATGGTTTTCGCGAGAGAAAGAGAGAAAAGAACATTTATTTTTCTGGAAAATAACAATTAACCAGATTGATATATTATTGATAGGTAGATATAACAATTTTCTATTTCAGATGTGATCAGGTGAAGAGATGCTTAAATAATCCTGAAACTTGTCAAATGTCTCTGTAATAGTCTCATCAAGACCTTTAAAATCGATTGGAGAATTTCACACATACAAGACTAAAAAGCAGAAAATAATTATTTAAATAATTTTTTTTTTTTTTAATATACCACGGTTTTAAAACGGACTAAAAGTATAAAATGGTTCGCAATATTACTGGTAAGATCTTCGAAAAGATACAGAAATTCGTTTAGCAGGAATTTGGTGGATGCCCGCTGATGATTTGGAGTGGATTTTGCTATAACGAAAATACTTCCACTTGCCTGAATTTCGATGACAAAGACTCGGAGTCACTAAAACAGATTTTGTTTAATTTTTTTTTTAACCTAATACAAAAGTTTTATTACAAAATACTTTGAGGCTAAATTAATTTCGCTAAGTGTATTACACAGAAAATATTTACACATCATTCTTACATTTAATTCTAATCAGAGAATCTACCAAATTAAAAACGTGATATTTTAATTTTTTCCAATTTTTGTTATTTCGGTTTCCTGTTTTTTGCTGTAAAATGCCATTTTTACAAATATCTGTTTAACGATTTAATTAATTTTATGGCACGTTTTGTCAACACAATGTTTTATAACTACATAATAATACATTTTTGCTTTGCCAAATTGACTATGAACATTTTTTTTATGTAAAATGCTAATTCTAATAATAAGTACTTTGTACAATGGGAATATCTACTCTACATACATAATATCTATCTACAGTTTTATCATTGCATGTATTTACTATACAATATACATTACCATGTAAATACCATGTATGTACAAATCGATAATATGGTTCTACCATCTACTAAGGGTATAATTTGAAAATGCTTTAGTTTCAATCGAAGGAAGGAAATTAGCAGCAAGTTTACGACCTTTTAAAACTAATTTGCACATATCAAACGAACTACGAATCTTTTGTTAATATTCTCATTCATTTTGAGAATAACTTTTGTTATTCGAGGCGGAAATTGACCTAGATTATATAATTATATAAAATTTTTGTTAATGACATACTACAATCTTGGTTCCGCTTTACTTATTCTAAATCCCATATCCCAAATATTAGTTAATTGACCTGAAACTTTCCTAATTTTATCAGGCAAGAAATTATCTTTATTGACTCACCTCTAGATTGTAGCCTTCAAATATTAACAAATATTAAGCTTGAATGAATGAAGGAGGTAGCCAGTTTACTTTGGATGACATATTCCGACAAATGTAGCCGACATAGAGTTCGGCTCTTTAAAAAATCCGGAAAATGTGAACAAGGAGACTCGGGTCTTTAGGCCTGTCTCTAAGTCTACAAATAAACGATGGGGCATAAGCTCAAGTGAGGCCGGTGCCTCCGCTCGGGTCACTAAATCTCAAGACCGACTTATAATTCTAGCAGGAAGGCCTGGAGGGCCCTGGATAAGATTAACAACATCTCGCCAGAAGACAGGATGGATAAAGACAAAGTCCCAAAAAAAGTCACCGAACAAAAGTCTGAAGGTCCTTCAACTAGCTCACAGCTTAAAAGAATCACATC
This sequence comes from Tipula vernalis, assembly GCA_958295665.1. NCBI lineage: Eukaryota > Metazoa > Arthropoda > Insecta > Diptera > Tipulidae > Tipula > Tipula vernalis. The sequence continues at coordinate 270,979,845 of OY282560.1, forward strand.
TCTAGAGGAAAGTCCTAAGATCGCAAAGAGAACGCAGCTCCACGCTATAGCTATTAGGTCTTTTAACATGGTCCTCAAGGATCAGCTGGTTGTGGCAGTTATTCCCAAGAACAGTTCCAAGAGGATGGCAGTAAAACGCCCGCCAATTGGAGGAAGGTAGAAGGGGCCTTAGCCACCACCAACCTGAGTCCTGTAAGAAAGCCCACCTGCTCTGACTCATCGGGAAGGGGGCTGGCACAGAAATCAGGAGAAACTTACTGCATGTGCAGATCAGAGATCTCTGTGCTTTATACGAAGGCAGATTGGTAACCCAGATTTGCCAATGTACAACTAGAAAGTTGCCAGGCTCGAGGAGCCAAAGGCTGATTACAGTTCTTAATTTTAAACAGGGAGTCACTGACTGCACTGGAAAAAACTAATGGTACCGTAAACTATGGTTTCAGTGCAGTCACACCAAAAAATTAAAAGGACTCGGAAAAGCCAGAGGCGCCGAAGTCTGAGGAAGCTGCGCTTGAAAGCTCATCTGGTCGCCCTGAAGAAGGCAGGTGGAAACTCTTTCCACAGACACAGAGATGACAATGTTCTTATAGTCATGGAATAGGTTGTCAGAGAACTTCACATCAGAGGAGGACTATGATGATACCGTGGTGGAAGGGAAGGTCTAGAAATGGTAACATTCCTACAAATTAGCCTACACCACTCAAAGGCAGCATCAGCTGCCAGAAGGTACAGATATTATCTTGATCCAAGAAACATGGGTCACTTAAGACCAGGTACTTGGACTCAAGATTCCCTGTTACAGATTAATGCACACGAAAAAAGAAGGTAGGTTTCGGTCGTGAATTCTCGTCAAGAATAATAAAAGTTGTTTTCTGCTATCAAATTTCAGCAATGGAGATGTAGTGGATTAGCTGTTCAGCGCTCTAGTCCTCTTAGCAGGCCTAGGGGTAAATTTCGGACACTCTCTTGAAAACAGCAAGGAAAACAAGAGCCGCTGTATGCTGGGGCTCCCAAAAGCAAGTCCTCAAAATTTATAAATTTCAATTGAGAAGTGCCAAGAACAGATCTTGGAGACTATATTGTGTCAAAATTGAGAATTCTAGTGTTGGCTACGCAAAGTACTATCCACTGGCCCTTCCATCCCAAGTTATCTTCAACGGCCGGATGGGATATGGGCCAATAATAGTGCGGAGACTCATTTGTAGGCCAAATTATTAACAAAAAAAAACATCCCGTGTACGATAAATAGTTTTAAACCGTATAAGTCGCCTGGACTCGATGGTATTATCGCCGTGGATATTCAACAAGCTACGGATGTAACCATTTCCTGGTTAGAGGCATTTTTCAAAGGCAGACTAGAACTATGTATGTCACATAGCTGGTAAATGGAAGGAAGTGAAGGTTGTATTTATGGTATGCCTTAAACGGGAAAAGGCTCACACTGTAATCCCAAAGACCTTAGGCCGATTAGGTGTCTTCTTTCCTTTTCAAAACACTGGAAAGACAAATACAAGCTCATATTAGACGCAAGATTGTGTCGGAAATCTGTCTAAATCTCAACATGTCTATTGCAAGGGGAGATCTGTAGAGACTGATCTACATTCAATTATATATTTCATTGAGAAATGTTCCAGGTCTCGCCAAAGTTGGACTTGGCGATATCCAAACAGGCAAGGTAGAGTGATTACAGAGCACTGTCTCGTAGGATGAAGAGGAGGTTGAGACAGTACCTCATTTTCTTTGCTCCTGCTCTCGTCTGGCACGAAACAGACTAAAGTTTCTAGGGGCACCCCTCTTCAATTACCTGACGGACCTCAGTAGGAAGAACGTCTGGAGTACACAGCGCTTCGTTAACAGCTCAAAACGGTTCCAATGAGTTGGAGGATAAACAATAAATCGTGGTATGGCTACGGACTATTTTAGTGTCTATGCCTGGTCCTAGTGGACCGTCACCTAAACCTAACCTATCCTAGCTAATTTGTACTCTGACGAAGAAAAAAAATTCTTGCTAAATTTATCTTTAGTATTACTAGTGTACGTCAGATGTCTATAGTTGTCTACAGAAATATACGCAACAAAATTATTTAATCACAAAATTTACACATGTTCTTAATATTTTGTGAATTTCTTTTCTGTAGTACTATTCTGGTTTTCCAAAGAGATCGGTAATTGATTTATTATGATTTTGTTGTGCACTTTGGTATTATTTTTTCCAAAGCATACTGTGGCTGAATGCTACAATACACTAAAAAGCGACAATAAATCAATTTCCAATTCCCGAGAAACCAGAATAGTGCCACACTGTTGGTAATTTTTGGTTCGATTTTACCAACATTATGCTGCCATCTATGTAATGTGTATTGACTTAATGACCACACGTATAAATAAACCAATTCAAAATTATATACCAGCCAAACACACTCCACTTCGAAATTAGCTTCACCTAATACACTAAAAAAAATCGACAAAAATCTGGAGTCCCGCAAATTCTTATGAATTCTTTACGTTATTTTACTTGAAGTGAGAATTAAAAGTGAATTTATGATTTCACACCTCAAAGGTGTATATATAAATCACATATTTCTTTTATTTTTTAACATAAGTAAATGTAACAACAAAAATAAACCAAAGCAAAAAACGAAAACTAATCAAACCAAATTATTTAAGATCTTTAAGAAATTGAAAAATTATATTAACATTTTTGGAATAATAAAATAAAAAAAAGGCAAAATAAGGGAGTGTCATCGAATTGATTAAGACTCCGAAAGGGTTTGAACTATATACAATGAATAATACAATTCTTATGCAATTTAATAATGATGAACCATCATGTAAATTTTTTTGTTAATTCAGATAATCAACAGATTATTATTTAATTTGAGTTTTATTTAAAGACATACGACAAATACAATACGAGCATAATATTGAATAACAAATTAGGTTATGTTTTTAATTTATTATTATTAGTCCTATTGTTTAAAAATGGATGAATAATTGAATACAAATTTTTATCATTTGGTAATCTATTGCGATTACGTTCCTCGTACTCGTACATAATTGATTTAAAAAAATTTAGAATTTATATTTTATTTTATAACTATAGATTAGCCAAGCGCGCGTAACTCCTCCCCCCCCCCCCCTAAGAATGAAGCGAAGGCCAACTGAGCTGAATTGGCTGTGCTAAGTTGGCTCGAGGATCTAGGACTGGTTCCATTATTGCATTCTTTTTAATCAGTCGTATCATCATGATGATTCCCACTACAATTGAGATTGTAACGCATAATGCTCCTATAAGGGAAATATTATTTTTTATTAATTTTTTTTATTAAATTATTTATTTGTAAATTTTACAATAATAAATTTAAAAATATACATCAATTTCCTTTTACAGTAACAAATAAAATCTTAAGATACACAATTTAAAAGTTATAAAAATCTGTACATTTTTATAAAAAACAAAAAAAAAAACATTTTGGGAGAGATGACTAGGATGCATTCTTTAGTTAGACGAAAACAACTAGAGGCGAATGATTCTTTAAGTAACATTTATCTATTTAATTAATAGTTATGGTGTTATTAATCTATACAACCAACAAATGCTACAACCAACTTGGAATTGCGACTTGCCCGAGTAGAGAGCATGCTGCCTCGACCAGTTGTACGTGGTCGAAGCCCCTCAAACCCAACATTCCGGAATAATTCAAATTTTTTTCCACGGAGACGCCGGAGTACTAGCAGACGTCGTTTCTTCGACGATAAGGGGAACTGCTATTATCACCATAAGTTCGGCAAGGAAGCGAGAAGATGTTATCTTCCTTGTATTCAACACCGCCGAAATACCATGTCTACTACCGATTCCAGTTCAAAAAAATAGATTTTCCGGTCGACTTTTAAGCCGCTGCTTATTCATTAGAGATAATACCAATAAAATAACCTTCCTCGTAGACACTGTTGCGGATGACTCAGTATTGCCATTTAATAATTTCAAAAGAAATTCATCTCGTTCTGACCCTGAGTTAGTGTTGTCAGCTGCTAATAGTTCAATAATTCAAACTTATGGCACTAAATTATTGAACATCGATATCGGTATTAAGCGACAACTCCCACACATTTTCATTTTAGCGTCAGTAGACAGGCCAATTATTGATGCTGACTTCTTAACTAAATACGGTCTCCTCGTCGATTTAAAAAGAAGACGACTCCTTGACTCAATGACGAACATAGCTGTTCAAGCCATGACAGCTCAGGCCAAAACACCTTCGCCTATCCACGCAATTGCAGATAACGATTACGGTTCTTTGCTTAAGATGTTTCCATCTCTTTTAGCTCCACCCGATTATAATCGTTCAGTTAAACACGATGTGGTACATCATATTTCTACCCAGGATCGACTTCCTTTCACAAAACCACGTCGTTTGGATCCAGTCAAGCACAAGACTGCCCTTGCGGAATTTCAGCATAAGGGTTCAATTAGGGATATGCAGACCTTCTTCTTCTGAGGTTTCTTCGCCACTTCACATGGTTCAGAAGAAAGACAGTACCGATTGGAGACCATGTGGAGACTATCGTCGATTGAATACCGTTACCCAACCCGATCGATATCCGTATTTTCTAAAATTGACCTTGTAAGAACGTATCATTTAATCCCCGTTGCACCCGAAGACGTGCCTAAGATGGTAATTACTACCCATTTGGTTTATTCGAGTTTATTCGAATGGCTTTCCGACTTCGGAACGCTGCACAAACATTCCAATGCTTCATAAATGAAGTGGTCAAAGGTCTTGATTTTGTTTTCACATATATTGATGATATACTTGTGGCCAGAAAAAATGAGGAAGAGCATAAAATACATCTCAAGAAACTTTTTGAGAGATTGTCCGAGTTTGGAGTAAATATACAAACTTCAAAATGTCAATTAGGTGTTCATGCTTTAGAATTCCTCAGCCATTCAAGAAAAAGTATTCCCAACATCCATCAGAAAAATTCAACAATTCGTAGGAATGGTCAATTATTACCATCGATTCGTTCCAAGGCTAGCCGAATTGTTGTTCCCGATTCATGCGCAACTGGCAAAACTTAATAAGATGCCAAAAACTCAAAAGAATTTTTCATAGTCAGAAGACTGCGTAGCAGCATTTGGCAAAATCAAGAGCGCACTTGCAAATGTAACAATGTTAGCTCATCACATTGACGACACTAGATACAGTATAGCATCTGATGCGTCAAATGAAGCTGTAGGAGCTCTATTACAGCAATGGTATAATGGATGTTGGCAACCTTCGGGATTTTTTTCCCGCAAGCTAGGTTTGGTTTGGTGTGGGTGGCGGTCCACTAGGACCAGGCATAGACACAAAAAATGGTTCGTAGCCATACCACAATAGTTATTTCCTCAAACTCATTGGAACCATTTTGAGCTGTTAACAAAGCGCTGGATACTCCTGACGTCCATCGTACAGAGGTCCGTCAGGTCTTTGAAGAGCGGTGCCTCTAGAAACTTTAGTCTGTTTCGTGCCAAGAAGATGCAGTACTGTCTCTTCCTCCTCTTTGTCCTTGCAACTACGACAGTAGTCATGTGAGAAGACACCAAGTCTACTCGCATGCCTTCCTATGAGACAGTGCCTCGTAATCACTCCAACAACCACATTGATCTGACTTCGCTGAAGGGAGATCAGCTGTTTGGATCTCGCCAAGTTCAACTTTGGCCAGACCTGCCGAGTTATTACGCAAGAAGTGATACATAACCATCTGTCATTCGTCAGCTTGCTAGCTTCTTCCTGAAGCAGCAGTTTGCATACCGCAAGAGGCATTTCAATATCCTTTCTGCTTTCTGAGAAGTGGTCCATTGTACCACGTCGAGCCAGTTCATCGGCGTTTATATTCCTTGTACTTATGAAATGTCCTGGCACCCATAAAATGTGGATGTTGAACTGATCTGCCATCTAGTTAAGAGATGAGAGACAGTTCTGGACTACTTTTGACGTGAGAAGGTGTGATTAAAGCGCTTTAATGGCAGCCTGACTGTCCGTATATATGCGAATATCACAGACTGATATTACATTATACCTCAACCAGTCTACGACTTCCTTTATGGTAGTTACTTCAGCTTGAAAAATGCTACAGTAGTCGGGGAGATTGAAGTAGAGATTTAAAAGAAGTTCCTCACAGAACACCCCAGCCCCGACTTTCCCGTCCCGTTTTGAACTATCAGTAAAGAAGTTTATAACTACTGGTTCCAAAACTGCACCATCATCCAGTCCTCTCTGTATGGGATCCTAGTCCGGAACTTAAGCTAAGTGAAAGAGAAAAAAAGTACTCCACCTTTGACAGGAAAGTGGAAGGTAGACAATTTATTGTTTTTACTGACCACAAAGCGCTTACAAGAGCAATAGTCTCTCTGAGTGATAAAAATCCTCGGCAACTAAGACAACTTGACTATATCACTCAGTTTACGATGGACATTAGACATATTTCTGGCAAGGACAATGTGGTTGCAGATGCTTTGTCGCGATCATGTGACCACATTGAAACGTGCAAATCGTCACACTAGATCCTGATTAACAACTTTATTGTGAAACATCAACAGGTAAAAATCGTCCGTTTGTCTCAGCTAATCAAAGACATGCAGTTTACGATGCGTTGCACGGTCTTTCTCATCCAAGTGTCAGAGCATCTAGGAAATTAGTCTCAGCGAGGTACTTTTGGCCAAAAATGAATGCGTATGTTACGAAATGGGCAAAAGAATGCGTTGGTTGTCAAAAGAGCAAAGTTCATCGACATACGGGATCAGAACCGGGTCGATTTAAGTTACCATCAAGCAGATTCGAGCATATACACATGGACGTCGTCGGACCTCTTTCACCGTCAGAAAATAATAGGTATATACTTACCATTGTTGATTGATTTACCCGATGGCCTGAAGCATACCCTATTCAAGAAAGTACCGCTGCCACTATTGCTAAGACTTTCGTCGACCAATACATTTCAAGATTTGGGATACCACTTGAAATAACGACGGATCAAGGTAGCCCGGCTGAATTAACGCAAATACTAGGCACGCATAGGATTCGTACTACTGCTTATCATCCACAAGGAAATGTTATGGTCGAACGATTTCACCGACAACTAGAAGCTTCACTCAGAGCTCGCAGTAATACTGTACATTGGAGCACCGAGTTACCCCTTGTCATGCTGGGAATACGAGCATCTGTAAAAGAGGATTTCCAGTGTTCACCAGCAGAACTAGTATATGGACCAGCTTTACGGCTTCCAGGAGAATTTTTCGCAACCAGTACTGAAACGGATCTCAACCCATCAGACTTTGCAGAAAAACTTCGTGCGAATATGAGCAACTTGGTACTTACTGACACTCGCAAGTCAACTACTCTTTCTGTATTAATGCCTAAAGTTTTAGAAAATTGCGCGCATGTTTTCGTTCGTATTGACAGAGTATGAACGGGCCCATCACCGCCGTACGAAGGACCGTATAAGGTAATTCGTTGTTTTAGGAAACATTTTGTTCTGGACATAAATGGAAAGAATAGTAATGTTTCCATTGACAGAATAAAACCAGCTTATGGTATCCTAGCTGCGACTAACGTTGAACGTAGCCATACAAAATCATCGGTCAGCTTTCAATTATCGATTCCCTGATTTAACTTTTTCTTAGGGGTGTTCTTATTTGAGGGAGAGTGATGTGGTGACTTGTCATGCACCACATAAGTGAAACTAATATTTGTTTCCATCGGTGTATTTTCAACATCAACTGCATTATCATTATTTGGAGTAATTAAGAGCAATAAAACCGTTTCCAAATTTTGTACAATTTGCGGTAAGCAAAAAATTTCGATCAGTCTCGTGAACAACAATTCAACAAATAGTGATAATTAAAAAAAAAACTAAATAAATTAATAGGTACGGTTATTATTCGAGAAATCGGTACTGTTATATCGTTGTGCACATAAAATAAAGTATGTAATTCAAGAAATTAATATGTGATCTAGTAATAATAATATTTAAATAAAAACTTTGAAATGAAATGCACTAGTCGGAATAAAAATGATAAAAAATAAATTTTAAACCTAATTATAAAATAAAATTGTTAATAGAATTGTTAATAAAAGGATCATAAATTAAAAAAAAACAAAAGTGTACGGAATTATATCTTTATATCACAGTGTGCAAGTTAAAATATTTTGCGTGTCTAAAAAAGAACATTAAGTGCGAAAATAATAAATGTTGGCTTACGGTAGTGGAAATTGCGCACCAATTTCATTACCACACGTACGAGTAGTAAGTTCAATAAGATGACTACGCTTGTGCAAAGAAACCCTCTGGATTCAGTAAAATCTGTTCAGTGTGACATAAACAGGGAAAGAGAAAGTAAAATTAGCGTAAAAACTGTTCGAAGACGGCTTCGTGAGGCAAATGTTAAAGCTTATGTTGTGCAAAAGAAGCCATTTATAAGCTAGAAAAATAGAAAAAATTGGTTAAACTTTACTCGTACGTATTTAGCGAAACCTGTCGAGTTCTGGCGCAAGATAATATAGACCGATGAATCGTGCTTCTCTTTAGATAGAAGCTACTCGGCACAACGGAGGAGATAAATTAATGGTTTGGGGGATGTTTCTGCTATAATGCCGTAGGAGATTTCACAATGCTACCGGAAAAAGTTATTTCAAGCTTATATTTGAAGGTCCTTTTAATAATTACACAATGGTTTCTGGGTGTAAATTGATAGGAAAGAACTGACTGATTGGAAGGAACAGACTTCGTATTGCAGCAAGATAATGATCCAATATACAAAAGTAAACTTATAACTAAATTCCGTAAAGATTTGGGCCAAGAAACTATAGACTGGTCACCACAAAGCTCACATCAAACAAAAAACCATAACAACTATTGGAAGAACGCCCAATGAAACGTTTGACGAAATAAAACGGTTGTGGGATCAAATATCTAAACAAATCCTAGAAAATCTGGTCCAATCCATACCGCATCGCCTTCAAGAAATGGTTAACAACAATGGTGGCAGTACATCCTTTTGAGTTTACGGGGAAAAGTGAATAAATTAGGATTCATTTTTTAATTTTTAGTCAACTTTGTGATGAGCTACAAATAATTTTGTCCATTTGTTTTTTAATGTTATTTAAATGAATTATAAAGAATTGTAATTTTAATTTTTTTTACTAAATGAAATATCAATAATTAACAATAAATATACAAAACGAAATTTAGTTGTTTTATTAAGTATTTAGCACAAGTTTTAACTTTTGCAGAATACATCAAACAATTTTTGTTTGACACAAATAATTTTGACAACGACTGTACAAACTTCAGCGATTTTGTATAGTGTAGATGGCGGGTAACCTAAAGAAAATATGATTTAGTAATCTGTGGAAAACTGGAACATAATTTATATGTTTTGTTTCCAGTTCAGTCAAATATTTAGAAGTCTGGGAATCAGTTTAGGATATTTACAGAAATTTTAAGTGTTAATTAATATGTATTAAAAAAATGTGTGAACCAAAATATGGAGCACAACAACAACGAAGTGAATGTTCGAGAGCCCGACAACCAACAGAGTATGAAGATGATTTTCAACCTCATGATCTATCACAACTGCAACGAACATCAACTTTGTTAGGCAAACAAGCAGGGCCAGTTCGATCGAGAATTTGTCAACAGCAAGATCCTCAATCAGACGAGTATTATACCGATGATCGGCCGGGTCGACCATCACAGCTAAAACGACAACAACCCCTTACAGGTCGCCGCCCATGGAGAACTCCTAAAAATGACCCAGAATATGATGATTTTCAAGAGAATTTTCCCGATACTAGGTCGTGTCGACCGTCAAACCTAAAACGACAACAACCCGTTAAACATCGACCGCAACAAAGAACTTCTAAAAAGAATCCTGAACCTGAATATCAAGAAGTTCAGCAGGTAACCGCAAACAGTACCTTCGCCGATATAGACATCCATTCTGTAACGCTACTACAATTTTCATCCTCAGAAGACATCGAAAGTTGCCAACTATGAATTGTGTCTGCGTCGGTTCAATCTCGGGCTTTAACAAATAAAAAATTAAAAATCTTAAATTAAATGAATAGGCATATTTATAATATTTTTTGTTTGTTATTTGAATGCTTTCAGCAGTAAGTTAAACTAACCGTTTCATAATCCAGCGTTACCCCACACTATGGTGCTCACCTCATCAAACGACTTCTTCTTTCCAAACCGAGCTATGCGTCTTATTTTTATGTAACGGTTCTCGTATTCCGTGAAATTGGACTAGTCACCGAAAAATAATCTGAAGATTATTGACATGAGGCTTGTTTTATTCGTCCGGCACTAACTTCATACAAATATTTTTTGTAGGTTCTACCGAGACTTATGTAATCTAAATTCTTCTTACATTCGAGATCCCATCCAACAACTGAATCGTAATACATTTATATTTGGGCTAATTTTAGTGAATATAAATTTATACTGAGAACGGCGTTGTGAGTAAATTTTTATTACTAAAATCATGTCAGTGCAGTCAATTAAGGGAGGTTACCGCATAATCTGATTCAAATCTCAAAGATATACGAAAATTAAATCCGATTCGAATATTGTTTGGTACCGCAGATGAGTTTATTGTTGCTTTCATTTTGGTATTGCCAAATGTCGATCCAATGCTACTACATAAATAGCCGTGACGTCTAAAAAAGTCAAATCAATATAAAGAGTGGAATAATAGTATATTATTCAACGAGCATATAATGATAGCTGTTATTCACGAAGATGAAGTTTACCGACACGAGCTGATAGGCGAGTGTCGTAAATCATCTGAGTGAATAACAGCCATTTTATACGAGTAGAATACGATACTTTGTCCACGACCGATAAAAAATTGTGTTTTATTATCAAATCCTTTAAATAAACCTAAAATAATTTCCGTCGACATTTTGACGTCTCAATTTAATAATAATGAAAATAGCAAGAGCCTACTAGATAAAATTTCCAAAAATGAAATTTTTATTTGGTAGTAGTGAATAATAGAATAAGGGACTACCCTCCAGACCAGGTGTATCATAAACGTACGGTTTACGAAGACTTTGCTATACTAAGGTGTTCGTAAACGTTACACTAAAACAGTACGAATATAGTACGTAATGTGTACTTTTGTCACATGAGAAGTGAAACAAATTTGCGAAGACTTGTGTATGTATTAGCATGTATAAAAGTGTTCATAATGTGTACGCTTAAACGTAATGTTTACGAACTGCTTAAGCGTAACATTGACGAACGGTTTAGTGCGAATTGCCCCATTTAATTAGAATAAAACAATTTTTTTAAATCAATCTTATTTTTTATTACTATTTTTCTTCAAATAAGCCGCAACACAAGACACAACGTGCCAAATTTGTTAATTAGTCTTTTTCTGAAATGAAATAAAATGTTTCAATCATAGATGAAGTACTTCGAGTAATACTATATACCTTTCAAAATATTCATTATAATGATTTTTATATGATATTATGGATAGGCTGCTCTTGAATGCCACGAAAAACTAACAATAATTATCAGAAGTTTTTATATTTTCACAATACGACAACTTTAATTTAATTTGTACAAAAAAAAATTGAAAATAAAACAAAGCCGCAAGATATAATTGACAGCACTGTGTATAGAGAATGTAAATGAAGTAGTGTGTTGTAATAAGAACCTTTCGTAAACTGTTCGTAAACGAAATACTTTTGATGTATACATTTTTGCGCCGGGAGGGTACTAGATAAACTAGCGCAGTGAATAATGGATATCATTATAATTGAAGAAACACACGTATAATGAGTATATTATACGTTAGTCGTGAACAAAGATTTTTATTTTTCTATGAAACGTAAACCAAATCATATGGGATTTTAAAATGCATTATTTTGTGTTGTCTTGAATAAATATAATAATTTGAAATTGAATATATTGAATTGCAGCTTGTTCACAATTTTAATTGAAATTAATAAAATTTTAATTCACAATTTTGCATTTTACTAAATTGATTTTTATTCTCAAACATCGTCAGGCTGCGTGCTTTTTTTTTTTAATTTTATTTGGTAGATTACTATATTAGTTTTATTACTTTACTGATGGGCTGATGGGTGAGTATCGCAGGTGATCGCTACGTTAGAGAGAATAATTATAGCTGTCTAGCAAGGTCATTTGATGTTTTGGCAACCCCACCCCGTACCGTGAGACCTTAGCCGGCTATGGAAGACTGCGCCAAAACCTCTCACTTGATAATAACAAACTCAGTGACAGAAGGGTGTTTTATGTGTGTGGATTCAGCCACATAAATTTCACAGCCCTAGCAAATCTGTTACTCTTCTAATTAGAAGTTTCTTTCTAGTTAGAATCTAATTAAAAATTGGTATTATTTCGCTAATACCGATTTTCCATCGTCATATACCGATTTTCCATCGTCATAGTATAATAGTATAATAGTATTATACTATTATACTACGACGATGGAAAACCGAAGTTGATAGTATAATAGTATAAATATAATATTTTGTTATACTAGCTATCAAAAATATAATAGGTAGCAAATTGTGTTTTTAACATTGTAAATTTATCTGACAGTGTATTATTTTGACAATTCACTAAATTACCATTCGATTTTTTTTTTGTTTTTTTTGTGGTATCTGCATAGTCCATACATTTTATTAATTTTTTAAAAACACAACTAATGCGTATGCTTGGTTATTTTTAATTGTTATTTTATTATGAATAGACGTTAAAATTTTCAAATTAAGAATTATACCTCCGTTCACATAAAAAAAACTATAATTGGTGCTAACTTCATCGCGTGCGATGGAAAACCGACAAGGAATAATAGTATAATAGTATTATACTATTATGCTATTATACTATTGACGATGGAAAATCGGTATAAGTGGAACCGATGGTGCTCCAATCGCCAAAAGCAATCTACGATATTTTAAATTTAATTGCTTTTCACATTTCACAATTTTTTACAAAAATTTCCAAATTTTCGGTCGTTTGAACCATTATCAAGATACAAAACGTAAAATAAAATTCCTTATAAAATAGCTAAACTTCCCGTCATAAAATAAGTTTAAAAGTTTTTTGTTGTGACGAGGAAGTTTAGCTATTTTAGAAAGGTCGCCGTACGAGTATGGTTATAAATCCGGACGATCTGAATCCGAACGAAGTTAGTAATTTATTTGACGATTTGCTCAATAAATTTCCGTAAATTAGTCTATTTTACTTGTCAATTTACTTCTCTTTTTTTTATTTCAATTTGTGCTTGGCTGTGTATACGACAAATACATTTTTTCGTGATTTTCTGTGGTTTTCGAAGTTTATAATTAAAATAAATAGTTTAATGTTTTTGAATCATTTATTAATCAATCAAATTTTTCCTATCGTTTATTTTCTCGTTTTTTTTGTGTTAAATTAAACTAAATTTGTTATGGTTTTTTGACGTGGTAAACTAAATTTTGTGGCGTGAAGAAGAGAACACTGGCATGGTAGAAATTCAACGCGTTGGATCAAACAATTATAGTCGAACAGCTGTACAGATTAGGGACCAATTTAAAGTTTATTTAAATGAATCCGATGTTCTCTCCTGGCAGTACACAACAACACATTTAAAACAAATTTTAATTTTAAATTATTTTATTAATTCAATAACCGATGTAAATAAATGGATATGGTGAAAAATACGTCAAATCACAAATTTGGTATATGGTACCGGAAGTCGTGTTTAAATTTTTTATTTTTATGTTTTCAATTGGTATTACTAGTTAAAAAAAACATTTTGTGGAAAATGATTTTTTGTTGTTGTTGTTGTTTAAAATACAGGGTGTCAAATTTTGAGAAAAATGATAAACATGATGTTGTGTTTATGGCTATAAAAGGAAAAATAAATACCCGATATTTATGATGTAGGGCTCGTTTTAAAGGTAAGTTAATACGGATTAATAAAAAAATATTAAAATAATAAATATTATTTTTGAATTTTCTCAATGATCGTCCAATTTTTTTTTTTTTTTTTTTTTTTTTAAATTTTACGTCCTTTAATTCTATTGAACATACTAAAAACGCTAGCAAAATTTTTCGTTTTCGTGCAAAATACGTTTAAGTATGACGATTTACCCGTATTTGGAATACAAAATCAAATTGTAATATGTTATTTTCAATTTTTACCTAATTTACGCTCGGCCTGATGTAATTGTTTAAAATCATTTCGTCGATCTTTAGTATATTCTTACTTCTAATAGAAATTTGAAAAAAAAAGAGCAAACAATTTGTAACAGTCCGTTCATAAACTACGTCAAGTTATTTTGGGCCATTCTTAACTCCGTCTCTCTCACTCCTTCATCACAAGTCGTCACAAAACTGAATATGTGAGCCTCTAATGATCTACCTCCAAATTATTGTATTATGTCATATGTAATATCCCATAACAGTAACTTCCAGTCTCCCTGCCCCAGCCTAAACGTGACGACAATTAATACTCATTCCCGAAACCAAGGCGTAACGTAGTTTAGGGATAACCCATAAAGTTATTAGTAAAAAAATAAATTTTGGTATGAGTCATTTATTTTGTTAGTTCCAACCCTAAAAATGCGTCCCAAAATATTACGTTCAGCTACATAAACCGTAACGTAATCTTTTGGAACAAAATGACGCATATTCAAAAATTTAATTATAAAAGAAGGGGTAGGTAGGCCTGTAAAACAACATAAAATATAAGCAGAGGTTTTTGCTAACATTTTTTGGTATAAATTAGTGTTTAAATTAATATTTCAGTTAGTTTAACTTGTAAAGTTCTATTTAAATCATTTGCTTATTTAAATAACATCAAAAGTATTTCAAATAATCTACTAATATATAATTCACAGTGTGCGGCCGTAACGCTTTTCTTATATTTCCAATTTAGATGCTTGAATTTTATAACTGAGTAGTCCGAGTGATATAGGTGGTGACTTTTTAATAAGGAACTTCGAATAGAAAATGTTTCGGGTTCGATGCTCATCGAAGTACTTACTAATTTTAATAATTTGTTTGCCTATAACGGTATTTCATTTTTTCAATACGAAAACATTAACTTTTATATTGTAAGACAATGATTATAATGTAATATGTAATAATACATTTTTTAAAACTGTAATGTACATTTAGGCTGGTACCGAAAATTATTTTTCGATATTCAATTTTTTCCAATAAGCTTTCGGGTTCGATCCTCACCAAGAACGTTTTGCATTATTTTTTTTTTTTTCATTTTATAACGGCATTTCATTACAACATAACGAATTGAAAACTATATCCTCTTTATTTATTATTAAATAATATACCCAGTGTGGGGCGAGACGCTATATGTATAATTATACACCCCACACACTAACACTACTACAAACTAAATGCACCAACACCTCATTGTATCAATATTTCGCGTATAATACGGCCCGCTGTAAATTTCAGCTAAGTGAGCCTTTTTTAATTCGTGGATCCCTTTCGATGCAATCATGACCATAGGAACCATTGTAAAATTAGTTTCAAATACTCATATAGGTATCGGGTGTGTTTATAAAAATAAGAAACTGAAATTTATTTTATTTCTTCAATTGTTTTGTTTAGTTCTTATGTTTTACGTGTGAATAAAGTGTTAAAATTGTGTCATTTTATTGAATTTAAAGATAGTTTTTTATTATTGCACTAACGTGTGAAAAATTAGAGCAAAACTTTCGCTCAATTTTTAACGAATTTACACAGACGTTGTGTAAATAGATTTGTTATATAGACCTTAATAAATGTAAGCAATATTAAAACTTTTGAAATGTCAATGTTCCCGAAAAAGATTAAATTATTTAAATTTTACTTTACATGAGAAATCAAAATTTTAAACTTTTTAACTAGAATGGAACGAGAAACTCCGGAAGGACGGAAATTGCGTTTGAATTGTGAACGACAACTAAGGTGGAGAAATCGACAGTCGCAAGAAGGTCGTCAACGCAATAATGAGCAAAAACGCCAACGACTTTTAAATAAAATGCCGGGAGAAGGCATAATTCGCAGAGCTCAAAATGCAAATCGGATGCGAAGATCGAGAGCCGCTGGGAATTCATCGATTTTTGATTATGAAACCTTCCGAGACAATGAAATTAATGCTCACAGTTGTGGTGTGATGAATGTTGAATGTCGACATTGCCATTCTCTCAATTTTAGTGCTGAAAAATCGTCGGATGGAAACTTCAAATTTTGTTGCCACAAAGGAACTGTATTTCTTGAAACTAGCTGCCAGCAAATGCGACAATTTCCGTTTCTTCTTCATGAGCTTCTCAGTAATCCTCATCACCCACATTTTCGAGCCTTTCATGATAACATTCGATCGTACAACTCTATGCTTGCATTTGCTTCAATGGGGCGTTCACGGTCAGATCTATCATCGTATTGGCCACATGCATCCATCTGAAGGTGAGGAACGACCATATGCTCAGCTATATGTTATCGACTCAGCAATGGCGAATCAAGATCGCATGAATCATACTGCTAGTTCGCGATTGAACGCAACTATTGTCAGCGCTTTGGATGAAATGATTCGAGAGCAAAATATTTATGCGAAAGCCTACCGAAATCTTGGTGAGGTTGAGCGGGAGGAAGAACAAGCAGCGGCAGCCGGCAATCGAACGCTTCCCGTTGTGAACATGGCATTTCGGCGCGATCGTAATGACGATAGACGTCGTTACGATCTTCCAACAGTTAACGAGGTGGCAATGATTTTTCGCTCTGCCGACGGACAGCCTCCATTTGAACGTGATTTTCGAGTTTACCCACGTAATGATGAACAACCTCTCATCAACCTCAACATTTTAAGTTTACATTTGGATCCGATGACATACGTACTATTCTATCCTTTTGGAGAAGCTGGCTGGCAACCAAACATGCAAATGAATACCGCTCATTGTCCCGAGAGAAAGCGAACTAAAATCACTCTTCTGCAATGGAAAGTTACACAAATTGCCATTCGAGTCGGTCGCTTCAATCCAATTCTCCATGGCGGAAAATTGTTTCAGCAGTGGGCTGTTGATGCTCAACTGCAAGTTGAAGCCAACAATTTGAACTTTGTGCGCAATCAGCAGGGACGCTTACGAGTCGAGCAATATCGAGGTCTAATGGACGTTTTGAATAATGTGGAAATTCGTAATGGAACTACAGTTGGTCGATCTGTCATCTTGCCATTTTCGTTTCAAGGTTCCCCTCGCAACATGCGCGAAAAGTATCACGACTCTATGGCAATTGTGGCAAAGTACGGCAAGCCTGATCTTTTCATTACTATGACATGCAATCCCAATTGGCCAGAGATTCGAGAGAACCTTTTTCCTGTACAACAGCCCGGTGACAGACCAGATTTGGTTGCTCGAGTGTTTAGCATTAAATTGAAAGCACTGCTCGATGACATAGTAAAGAACAAGGTTTTTGGAAATGTCATTGCATACGTTTATACGATTGAGTTTCAAAAAAGAGGACTTCCCCATGCTCACATGCTGTTCATTTTGGCCAATGACTCAAAAATCGCCAAGAAGATTGATCGATTTGTGTGCGCTGAGATTCCTGAACAGCAACTGGAACCCATATTGCATGAAATCGTTGTTCGCTCGATGATACATGGACCTTGCGGCAATGAGAACCCACTTGCGCCTTGCATGGAAAAAGGTGAATGTGCAAAAAGATTTCCGAAATCCTTTTGCAAGGAAACGTTAACCGAAGTTAATGGTTTTCCCATTTATCGTGGTCGTGAAGGAATTGAGATTCAAATAGGAGAAAGGAAAATTGATAATCGTCATGTCGTTCCATACAACAAATTTTTAACACGCAAATTCAATTGTCACATTAACGTCAAATCCTGCCAAACCGTTCAGGCAATCAAGTACATTTTCAAATATATATCTAAAGGATATGATTGTGCTTCTGTTGAATTAAGTGCACAAGGACCGATTGTTCATGATGAAATTAAGCAATTTCTCGATGCGCGTTATGTTTGTGCTCCTGAAGCAATTTGGCGACTGCTCGAAAATCCAATGAACGATCGATCGCATGTTGTTTATCGTCTTGCCATCCATCTTCCTGACGAACAAATGGTTTATTTTCAAGACGGCCAAGAAGATGCTGCAGCTGATCGAGCTCAACACCGATACACACATCTGACTGCATGGTTTGAGCTTAACAAGCACGAAGACGAGAATGCTCGACAATATTTGTATTCCGAAATTCCTGAGCATTACGTATTTGACAAAACTTTTTGAATTTGGAAAGTTCGCAAGCAGAGAGGAGATAGGATTATCCCTCGAATGTATGCTGTCAGTCCGAAAGATCGCGAGCGCTTTTATTTGAGACTGCTATTACAACACATTCGTGGAGCTCAAAGTTTCTCTTAAGACCGTCGATTCAGTGATTTTTGACACCTTCAATGATGCAGCACGAGCCATGAACCTTCTTGAGGATGATAGCGAATGGGAACGATGTTTAAGTGAAGCAAGTCATGTGTGCATGCCGCATCAAATTTGCCTAACATTTGCTTTGATTTGTGTCTTCAATTCGCCAAAAAATCCTCTTGCGCTTTTCGAGCAATTCAAGGAGTATTTAATCACCGACTACATCATGTATTTCGATCACATAACCGCTGAAAAGAAACTGCTTCAAGACATTGAGGTTATTTTGCGCATGAATGGCATGAAATGCACAGATTTTCGCCTTCCTGAACCGGGCCCGATTCAAAACGTCGAACATGTTTTCGATGTCAAAGAGCAAGCTCAAATGGCCATAAACTTGATCGCCACCCTTAACCCAATGCAGCGTGCCATTTTCGAAGAGATTGCTGCTGTAATTGATGATTCGATGGCTGAGTCGAGATTTTTCTTCTTCGACGGTCCTGGCGGTTCGGGAAAAACTTACCTTTACAACACTTTGATGAGTTATGTAAGAGGCCAGAGTAAAGTTGTTCATGCTTTCGCCACGACAGGAATTGCAGCGGATTTATTAGTTGGTGGTAGAACTGCCCACAGTGGTTTCAAAATCCCGCTTTCTGCTAACGAAACATCGGTGTCATCCTTGAAAATCCCCTCGCAGGAATCCATTAAATTACGAGAAGCTGCAATGCTCATTATCGATGAGGCTTCAATGTTTTCTTCGCATACTCTTCGAGTGATTGATCTGCTTCTGCGAGGAATCATGAATAATATTCGTCCTTTCGGTAGCAAGCTTCTCATCCTTGGCGGTGACTTTCGACAAACCTCAAATGTTGTTCCCAGAGGAAAAAATGCTGATATCATCGAAATGTGCGTGAAAAATTTTCTTTTGTGGCGGCATGTGAAGCAGCGAACTCTCATCACCAACATGCGAGCATTTGGACAACGAGAGTTCAACGAATGGGTTTTGCAATTGGGCGATGGCAGATTGCGAAATGATCTGGAAGAAGCCGATCCCGATTTAGTCGAAATTCTTGAGGTGATAGAGCGTGAAAACATCATTCGATCAATTTTTGGAGTTGAAATTCGAACAACAACTGCTGATGAAATCGCCGATGTCGCCAACAAGATCATTCTCAGTCCAAAAAATGTTCATGTCACAAAGCTCAACAATGCCATTCTCGATCTTTTACCGGAAGATGCAACAACCTTCCTGAGCATTGACTCAATGATCTCCGACGACCCGAACGATGCAATCGATTTTCCAGTCGAATTTTTGAATTCTCAGACCCCTTCTGACATGCCTCCTCATTCACTGAAATTTAAAGTTGGTGCGTTCATCATGTTGCTAAGGAATTTGGATCCAAAGAAGGGACTTCAGAATGGAACTCGATTGATCGTGAAAAAGCTGTTCAGGAATTGTATCAAAGCGGAAATAATCGCAGGCAGCAATAAGGGAGCGGAAGTTTGCATCCCCCGAATCCACTTGGAACCACGCGAGAGCAGCTTAGCATTTCAAATGAAGCGACGACAATTTCCCATCATTTTGGCTTTTGCAATGACGATTAACAAGGCTCAGGGACAATCATTCGATAAGGTTGGGGTGTTTTTACCAGAACCTGTTTTTGCTCATGGCCAGTTTTATGTAGCTTTAACGCGAGTACGAAATCATGAAAACCTTAGAGTGCTGATCAACAATTTCTCATACCAAGGCGCAATAATAAATGATAACTGTACATTTACAAGAAACGTTGTGATAAAAGAATTATTGAATTAATATTAAATTGTCTTATTTCGTATTATTTTAGGAAAAAAAAAATTTTACTTTTCAGGATATGGGGTCATATTACGTAACGCTTCATGGGGGTGGCTTCATGATTTGTTACGATTTGTTAAAGATAGGGAGGAGTGAACATAGATCATATCATTGATAGCCCGTTTTCTTAATTGCAAAATTTACTTTCACGTGATTAAAATAATTTAAAAATGTGAATACTTTTATGTTACGCCTGGGAGAGGGAGGGGTTTTGAAATATGTTACGATCTTTTAGGAAGGGGAAGTAAGGGGTATAAAAAGCAAATAAATATGTGAACTACTATATACTGAGTTTTCAGAAACTTCCGTCAGTTTTGACGGGTAATTACTAGTAAGTGTAATAATGGTTGGGTACAAAAAGTGTTGTAAGCCGTTTCCTGAGTTGAAATGTTCTGAAAGTTTAAGAAATGTTAATGATTATATTAAAATTCGTTTGCCGCGCTCGACTCATATAACTGAAAATTCATCGATTTGTACATCATGTTATTACCGGGGGTGACTAATAAACGTCAAAAAGTTAAAAACGAGGTATCACCGGTTAATAAATCATTAAATACACCTGTTACTCCGGAGACATCATCAACAGTCAATGACGAGAATATTTCGAGTATGAGTAAAAGTGAGGAATGCCAAATAAAAAGTGGTTCGTTTATAAAAAATATTCAAATAGTGAAGATTATATAACATGTAAATTTTAACCGTATAAATATATTTAAATTTCTATCCTTGTTTTGTAATAAATTTTTTTACTGTCAATATTTTTTGTTTTAAATTTAATTTTGAATCACAAAAACGAGTGAAAAAATTAACCTGGAAAAATGAAATAAAATCGAGTTTTTGTAAGAGGACCAAAAATCTACCATTCGATTTTTGAAATTTTTAAAATAGGTAGAGCCATACTTAAACGTATTTTGCACGAAAACGAAAAATTTTGCTAGCGCAAGTTTTCAGTATGTTCAATTGAATTAAAGGACGTAAAATTTAAAAAAAAAAAAAAAAAAAAAAATTGGACGATCATTGAGAAAATTCAAAAATAAAATTTTGGCGGGAAATTTGAAAATGAAGAAATTAAAGAACTTACCATTTTTATATTTTTTTATTAATCCGTATTAACTTACCTTTAAAACGAGCCCTATATCATAAATATCGGATATTTATTTTTCCTTTTATAGCCATAAACACAACATCATGTTATTCTTTCTCGAAACTTTATTGTGTGAGCGTCTCTTTTTAGTGAAGTGTTATAAATTTTACAATTTTCTTTTAATTTTAATTAATTTATATTTCATTTATTTATATCTTAATAGTTTATTTTTATTTGTTTGTTCTTTATCAGTCGGGTAAGTCTTATCATAGTCTTTTCTATCCACAAAATAATAAATCCACATAACACAAGCAAGGAGGGACAAAGTACGCAGTACTTTGTACCTCCACCATTTACTTCTACTGATTTCTCTGATTTCGAAGATGAAATAAGTACTAAAAAATCAGGAATTGTTTTTAATAATGAAATAATAGAAAACGGTGAATTTGATAAAAGTCCCAATATGTTAAATAAAAGGAAAATTAATAATAATAATAATAAAATTCACGTCGCAGATTCGAAAAATACAGTAATAGCTTCAACATCATCTGTTGATTCATCGAATAACTCAAATATGCCGTCAGTTACTGCAGAAAAAATTAATCTATATAACCGATCAGACAATGGCCCATTTACAGTATTTATCAGTAAAGAGAATTTAAATATTGTTCTTTTAGCTAAAGCCCTTAAAATAAATAATTTCAAAAATGTCAAAGAAATCTCTAGCGTTAGCAAAAATGTTGCTAAGGTTATCTTTAGTAATTTTGAAGACGCAAATAATTGTGTTAAATCAGATATCTTTAAAAAAATTTGATAATTATATGACATACATTCCTAAAAATTTCACATCTTCTATAGGCATAATCAGGAACATTGCTATCGGACTTTCTAATGAAGAAATACAAGAAAATATTAGATCTAAATACCCTATCTCAAAAGTAGAAAGAATGACTAAATGGAACAATGCCACTAAAACAGCTGAGGAACTTGAATTGGTTAAACTTACTTTTGAGTCTGGAACTATTCCATTTAATGTCATTTTATATAATAATCTCTTATTAAAGGTAGAGTATTTTATACCTAATCCATTATTTTGTAAAAAATGTCTAAATTACGGACATACAATTTCTAAATGTAAATCTAAAACTAATAGATGCCTAACGTGTGCTAATACTATCGAGGACGAACAAGAACACGATTGCGACATGAAAGTTTCTTGTAAATTTTGTGGAATGGGTCATGTTACTAATTTTTTCAGATGTAATGAACGATATAGGCAGAAACAAATTAGGGAACATATGATTTTAAATAAAACTAGTTTCAGAGAATCCAAAAGCCACCTTTATGGTAGCCAACAAAAAGTCCCTAAACAAATAGATTTCGCTAATGATATCTGTGTTGAAAATCAAGCATGGAAAAATAACAACTTAATGAATTCTGATGCTAGAAAAATTCAAATCCTAAATAAATTAGTAAACGAATTAAAAAATCAATTAAATGAAAGAGATTCTATTTTTAATGATGTCAAATCACTTTTAAATAATTCCGACGACTTTAATAAAAATCCAGCTAATTTAGACTCACTTAAAATTAAATTAAATAAATTTATTAAAACATAAACTTTTCTTTTTCCAGTTTTTATTTTCATTTTTTTCTTCCTTTATGTTACCTTTAAAAATTTTACAAATTAACATTCGTAGTTTAAATAGTAATAAAGATCTATTATATCATTATATACAATCCAATCATATTGATATCGTTATTCTATCTGAAACCTGGACAAATCCAAATAGTAATTTGACTTTTAACAATTATAATCTTGTTACTGATAATAGACCAGATGGTTTTGGCGGCGTAGGCTTTTTAATACATAAAAAAATTTCTTGGAGAATTATTGATTTAAATTTTCATTACATTCGTTTTCAAGCTTTCAAAATTAACCTCAAATTTAAAAACATTAATTTTAATATCTTATTTTTTTATAATAATTCTGTTATCAGACCTCAGGAAATCATTAATGAATTTGAACATCTTATAACTCAGAATCTAGATAACTGCTTAATAGCTGGAGACATAAATATTCATAATAGTCTTTGGGATAGTTCATTTCCCCCTACTTACGACAGGGTGGGTGATAAGATTGCAGATATAATCACTGCTAATAATATCTTTTTATTAAATGACGGATCTCATACAAGGCAAGATTTTTTCAGAAATAATTCTGCAGCATTAGACATTACTTTGTGTTCAATCAATCTAATTGAAAAACTATCATGGAAAGTAGATCCCATTAATTTAGGAAGTGACCATCTCCCAATACTTATTGACTTTAAACTAAATGATAATAATCAAAAAAAAACAAATCACAAACTGGTCAAAAGTATTGAAAGACTCTGATCTAAATTCTATTAATGATGAATGCAATGTTGAAGAACACCTAGAAAAATTAATTTCTGAAAATACTTCTATTATTACAAGTAAAAATGCTTTTAAACCTAAACCTTGGTGGAACGATCTTATACAAAGACTATGGAACATAAAAAAACACAAACAACTAATTTATAATTTAAACAAAAACATTTTTACCGCTATTGAACTAAAAAAATCTATACAAAAACTTAAATTAACAATCAGAAGGGAAAAGAAAAAATCTTGGAATATTTTTTTAATAAGCATCAATCATAAAACTAATAATTCTGATCTCTGGAACAACATCAATAAAATTAAAAATAAAAAACAGTCCAACTACAGAATCCTAGAAGATCCCACACTAGCTACTAATTTTCTAAATTACAATTTTCCTTTCTCCTTTGAATCCCCTCGTAATCTCTCTAATAACTTCAATCCTACTATTAATCCTGCGGAATTTAATAACATTGAAATTCTTGATATCATTAAAAATTCAAATAATACTGCTCCAGGATATGATAAAGTCTCATATAAAATTATCAAACAATTAGTATCCTCTAATCCTAACCTAATCAATACTATTACAAATTATTTCAACAACATCTGGCAAAATCAAATTTACCCTACAAAATGGAAAACGTCATACACAATCGCCATTCTGAAAAAGGGAAGAGATGATAGAAATATTATTAACTACCGTCCTATTTGTCTGTTACCTATTTTTACAAAAATCTTCAATAAACTCATTTTAAAACGAATTAATGATCATCTAATCTCCCATAATATTCTTAATTATTACAATTTTGGTTTTAGAAAAAATAAAAGTATTACTGACTATTTTGTAGAAATGTTTAATTTCATCATCTCCCTCAAACAACAACAAAAAAAAATTGTTTTAGTTAACATTGACATTTCCAAAGCTTTTGATAATGTAGATAAAAATATTTTATTAAACACCTTTAAAAACTTCAATTTCTCTAATAACATTACACATTGGATTTCCTAATTTCTTACAAACAGAATTATATCTATTCAAAATATCAATCAAACTTCCATTCATTACACTAATAAAGGCATTCCTCAGGGTAGCTGTTTGAGTCCTACCCTTTTTAATATCTATACCACTTCTTTACACGACATCAATAACCCCGATACAAAAATTTTCCAATATGCCGATGATATTTGCATTGTAATTTCTGCCGATAATCATGATAACTTACAATTAATAACAGATTCTACTTTACTCTCATTAACTAATAAATTACAATCTTTAAAACTACAAATTAACACCGATAAATCTCATTTTTTAAGACTTTTAACTAATAAAAATAATTCCAAATCTCTAAATTTAAAAATTAATAATATCTACATAAAAGAAAGATTAACTACTAAGATACTGGGTACAACTTTAACAAATAGACTTTCATTATCAAATCATTACACAAACTTAAAAGCAAATATTTCCAACTCCATTAATTTACTTAAAACTCTCACCCATTTTAATGGAGGTGTAAATCCTGAAACAATGATCAATATTTTTAAAGTAATAGTTAAATCAAAACTTGAATACACATATGTTTTTACACACACTAAATATAAAAAAGATATTAAAATCTGTCAATCTATTAAAAATACTTGTCTGAGAGCTTGTCTAGGCTTCTTAAGAACTACTCCAATTCCGGCTATTTTATCTGAATCCCTAGAAACATCTTCAGATCTAGATTTTATTAAAAAATCACTAATTTATATTTCAAAAAATCTATATAATAATTCCAAAATCGGTAACGACATTAAAAACAATAGATCTCTTCATAAACTTAATGACTTATATTCTAATTATACTTTTCTTTCCAAAATTAAACCTTTTCATATAAAAAAAACTTCTCCCACTAATTTTAGCATCATAACAAATATTGAAGGAATCACAAACAAAAATCTTATAAACCATTCTGAACAATATGCGTTATCTATGGCTGAAATTAATAAATATAATAATTTCGCAAAAATTTACACAGATGGCTCTATAATTAACAATAAACCAGGAATTGGAATTTTTGTTGAGGATAAAAATTGGAAATTTGCCATCCAACTAAAAAACCCTACTTATATTAAAAATATTGAAACCATTGCTATTAAAATTGGAATTACTATATCTCTAATCATCAAAAACAATAATATTATCATTATTACCGACTCTCAAAGTTCTTGTATTTCATTAAAAACGGCTCTATTACACTTTACAAATAGACACTATGAAAATCAAATTATTGAGACTATCGGCCTTAACCAAATTAAAAATTTTGTCATTCATTGGTTCCCGGGTCATTGTGGCTTAAAAGGAAATACTATAGCAGATAGTTTAGCAAAAAAAGCAGTTTTTTCTCCTACTCATTTTCTTGATAATGAACCAACTCTCACAGACCTATTTAACGATATCTCCAGATCTATAAATAATAAGTGGAAGGAAAACTACACATTAATGTGTAATTCATCCGGCCATTTTTATAAACAAATTTGCCCTTCTCCAAGATCATCTTTCCTATTTAAAAACTCTAATTTTACATCCTGCCAAACCAGGCTAATTTACAGATTAATCTCTGGTCATACAGTTAACAAGAAATTTAAATTCCTTTTGGGACTTGAATCCACATCTAATTGTGAGATTTGCAACACCGTTGAAGATAACGAATATATTATTAACGATTGTGTCATATATAATAATATAAGAAATATTTTCCAACTTTTATACAGAAAATCCTTATTAGATATCTTAAAGGACCAATTATTATTATTATTGGGGGGGGCCATGCGGGCGATCAGCCACTTCGCACTGCGACCTAAAAGATCTATTGTGCTGGCCCCTGCTTAATTATCCGTCCAGTCAATATTCAGGTTCTTAATGAACCTGACAATACTGCCTCCCGGTACGTGATACATACTATCTGGGCTTATTGCTCTCCCTCCTAGATGTTTACTACAGCATGTAGTTCCGCTAGAAAGACGGTAGCATTGGAGCTCAAGGACCTCGAGAGGGTTGTGCCACTCCCGTATATTCCTACTCCTGCCCCGTATTCCGTTTGATTTTACTCTTGCGAGTTGCTGGGAATTGCAAATCACCTGTAGGTCACCCAGCTTTACTACAGGAAGGCTAAAAATAAAACTGGAGGGTGCCTGGTATCCAGAGTCCGCATATTTAGGGCTGATTAACCTATCAGCCATTCATCTTTCGGCATATGCTGTTCCACCTTAGATTAGGGTTTTTTGTCAAGGTTTTCTCCTTTAGCGCCGTACTTTGGCCTGTGCCAAATGGCCTAAAATGTGCCAAGTGGCCTTAGTTACCAGTGGTTGCCACGAGGAGGCAGTACGTACACTTGCGAATTGTGCACAGGTTACCCGTTACACAATTGTACCCATCACGCAGCTGCCTAATGACAAGACCAGAACAGCTCACGTGATGCGCACCCTACTGGAAGGTTACGGAGCTGGTAGATTAATCTACTCAACTTTGATCCCCCCCTCCAATAGACGCCAAACCACCAAAGGACCAAAAAATGAAGGATTTTATATATTGTGTGATTTTGTGGATAGAATAAATTATAAACTATGAATTAAGACTACTTTTAATTTTTATTGACTTTTTCACACAATGATTTTTCTTTTGGAATCATTTCATTTTATTTTACTTTATTATAATATTAAGATTTATGAATATTATATAATTTAATTCTAAATTTAAAAAAAAAAATAAAAATAAAAAAAAATAAAAAAAAAATTATAAAAATTAAAAAAAAATTAAAAAAAAAAAAATGATGATTTAATGAATTATAAATTTATATTTTAGTTTCAAAACTTTTATTTTTATATGTATCCTTCATCTTCTTTCTAATATTCTTTATTTATTAACTTTCATTTAATCTAATTTAATTATCAAACTTTGTTTTATATAATTATGCTTTATTTTATTATTTAATTTATTAATCTAATTTGATTATGTACACTTTATTCAGCCCTCCAGAACCTCCCCTGAGTGGTCTCTTGGAATTTTGGGCTGTTTCTCAACTCACTGGTCTTGTGGATTGAAAGATCTGACCTGAGCAAATTTAAAAAACAAACAAACAAACACAACATCATGTTCATCATTTTTCTCAAAATTTGACACTCTGTATTTTAAACAACAACAACAACAAAAAATCACGTTATACAAAATTGTTTTTTTTAATCAAGACTACAAATTCAAAACATAAAAATCATAAAATTAAAACATGACTTCCAAAAATTTGTGATTTCACGTATTTTTCACCATAACAGCTTTAGTCTCAAGTTTTGATTAAACCGAGAATACAACTGCTGCAGACTTCCTCTCGGTTGTTCCAGTGCAGCTTTTTTAGCCGAATAGTGTGCAGTGGCTGGGGTGGTTCTTTTCTGAGCCAAGAGGAAGCTAGTAAATGCTGCTATATACCGGGTTACGCTGAACTGAGTAGCAGTTGAGACCATGAACCAATTGCTTAAGAACTTATAATAATCTATTTAGCCAGACATACTATTTATCTGACAAACCACCATAAATATAACATAAAATTACTGTCGTGGACGTTGCTTAATTGATAATCCCCGATTAACGGTCAGAGAAAAATTGTGCAAAAAAAACAATATGTACAATAATCAGGGAGAATTGTATTAAAAACTAAATAAAGAAGAATAAAACGAAATCCATTGTTATAAATAAGTTATAAAAATAATGAAAAATCGAAATCGAGAAAAAAAAATGAAATGTAATCGGTATACTTGCTGAAACTCCTTAACACCACTGATATACTGCCATGAAAAACTGTGATTTGGAAATACACCAAACTTTAGCAAAAAAAATGCTTGTCAATGTTGTATCCGTAATATGTAATTAACAAATCTTAGCGTCTTATGTTACGATTTGTATATTCCGGTTGATAAAGGTGGGATGAAGATAGTTCAGCTCCTCGTTATTAGCGGTGGTCCAAAACAAAAAAAAATAATAATCCTGTTAGTATCCAGGCAACAATACCGTATTTAGATTAATATTTAAGGTGTCTTTACATACCTTGTAACTTGGTGCATATGTTAGCACCAAGTTGTCCAAATTATTTCAGCACAAAATGTTGATAATCGCTGTTCAAATTATAATTGCTCGTACCATAAATTTAAAAAAAAAAGAATCCATTCAAGAATTGTTCATCAAAACAATAAAACAAAATGACGCCCCTCGAATCACCGCAACGCAACGTTCCAACAATAAAACTGCTTACGGTTACACACATAATGGATCGAATCACCACGATAAATTATTTATTAAGGTTATTTTTTTGTTCTTCACTTATTTTGATTACTGGTTTACACAAAACATTTAATGCCCAAAATAAAGTTCCTTTTTTTTCTAAGACTACAAATTCAATGTAGTCATTCTAAATACTGACACTATCAATTTTATTTTTGTTTATCAGCGGAAAAGCAAATTATCAAATCATGAAATTCAACCACTGAAGTAAAAACATCACTTTCAATAACATAAAACTTTATTCATTCATAAAGGTTTATTTAGAATTCTATTAACAACTATTAAATTCAGTTTATACCACCATAAGTTATTAAAATTAATCTTAAATGTCTAAAATTTTGACACCAAAAAAACTCAAAAAGAAATATGTTTTTTGTTCACAACAAATTTTCTCTGCTTCTTTTCTCGATCAAACCCAAAAATCCAATCCCATCTCATTCCGCTAACTCTACCATTACACCTCCAATTCCCCTCAAGTCAGTTTCTTTTTTTTTCTTTTCCGTTAATTATTTGGTTTTCAGTGCTGGGCATCATCGCGCGTGGTGAATAAAAATATGTAATCAAAAACTTCCGGTTTACCGGTTACAATATATATATATATATATATATATATATATATATATATATATATATATATATATATATATATATATATATATATATATATATATATATATATATATATATATATATATATATATATATATATATATATATATATATATATATATATATATATATATATATATATGTGGGATCACCCTATGTTTCAACTGTAAATGAGATGTTATATACAACCAGATGACAATACAACCAGTTTTTTTATAATAACCGTTGAATGAATGATTTTTTGGTTTGAGAGAAAAAAGGGTCAATTATTATTGAGACGCCAAAGTAATAGGAAGAAAGAAATAAATAAAAATTGATCTACGGAATTTGTATTTAATTAAAAAGTTCTATTTTTTATTTAAATTTTGTGGTCATAATCCCACAAAACTGGGGGCTCAACCTTTGGAATTTTTCAAATCTATCATATACAAAAGAGTATCATCTGTAAATACAATTTCTGAATTTCATCGAGGGATCCATTGAATCGATTGAATTCGCAACGCTGGAAACATATTATTGTAAGGAATTAACATTTTTTTTATCGGAGACTATAAACTAATTTTTGAAAAAAAAAGTGCCGCGTGTGAAATAAAACAATAAACACTATATAAATCGTTGATAGTCGAAATATTTGTCATTCCATACGATATAAATACAGTGTGAACTAAAAGTTAAATAGTGAATTTTTTTTTGTACTATAGTGAAATAGCATACATATTTTGAAAAGTGTTTGACGAAACAAATAGACCCATACTTATTAATATTATTACTATGGGAGGTAAAAAGAAAGGAAATAAGAAAATAAGGTCTAGCAAAGACGACGATTTTTTCGACGAGAGCACGTTTTCGGAAAATTTGCTTAAAAATTTACAAAGTAGTTTTGCGCGGATGGCAAATGCAAAAAGTAATGAAATCAATACACAACTAAATAAAGTCGAATCGCCTGTCAACAATAATAATCAGGAAATAGATAGTTTACGACGCGAAAACGCCGAATTAAAGAAGCTACTTCCATCTTGTTCTAGAACTAATAACTTGAATCCCAATGTTGCTAGTAATGAGGAGCTTGTAAATAAATAATTAGATACGTTACGATTAGAAAACGAACATCTGAAAAAGCAATCATTTAGTAGCCGCCCAAACTTTTCATTTAGTGATCTAAAAAACTCCATATCTGAATTTGATGGTAGTTCTAATTACCGAATCGAAACGTGGTTGGAAGAATTCGAAAGTATGGCTTTACTGATGGCGTGGAATCCTTTAGAAATGCTGATCTATGCTAAAAGATTATTAATCGGGTCCGCCAAAATAGCGTTACGTACAAGAACTGACCTCATAAGTTATGACAAATTAAAAGATTACCTTATATCAGAGTTTAGGGCAAAAATCAGTAGTGCAGATATCCACATGAGATTAGCCACGCGAAATAAAAAAGACGATGAGTCATTGAGAGATTACTATTTTGCAATGCGAGAACTAGGTGCTATGGGTGACGTAGAAGAAATATCGGTTATTAAATACACAATCGGTGGTATCAACGACGTAGAAACTAATAAAATTATTCTTTATGGGGCAACTACCGTAGCGGAATTTAAACTAAAATTAGATCTTTACGCGGAGTTTAAATCAAAAATGTCGACATCTGTAAAATTTGTTAAACCATTTGAAAGGCGAAAGCAATTGGTTCGTTGTTTTAATTGCGGAAAAATAGGACACGAGTCGCGAGAATGTCGTAGAAAATCAGATGGTCCTAAGTGTTTTAATTGTATGGAGCATGGACATATTGCTCCAAATTGCCCAAACCCTAAAAAACCATTCGGTATGGCAAAAATAAACGCAAAAGAAACAAAAATGGCTTTAAGTGCAAATATAAAATTCAATCATAAACTAGTCAAAATCAATAACTATGAAGTAGACGCACTAATAGATACCGGAAGCGACCTAACCTTGTTGCGAGAAGACGTATACACCAACATGGGTTCACCGCCCTTAGAAAATAAAATATCAAATATATTGGGCATAGGAGAAACAAATATTAAGACGCTAGGTTGTTTTCATACATTAGTAGAACTGGATAGTATATGTGTTGCTACAACTGTTCATATAGTTCCTCGGCTGTCACTAAAATTAGAATGCATAATCGGAAACGACATTCTTTGCGGTACAAAAATAATTATGAGCGACAAAAATATTAAAATTACAATATTATTAGAAAACATGTTTACCTGTTATAACATCGAAGAAGGAGAAGAAATAAACTACTCGGAGGTCCAAAATATTTCCTATAGACATACAATTAGGGAACTCATAAAAACCTTTAGCCCCAATCGAATTAAAGAATCTCCCATCAAAATGAAAATCCTGCTAAGAAGAGAAAATCCGATATGGCAACCACCAAGGAGGCTATCACCGGGTGAAAAGGCTGAAGTCGATCGCCAGATCTCCGAATGGTTAAAGAAGGGAATTGTTCGTCAATCAACGTCGGAATTTGCAAGTCCCATAGTGCTCGCAAATAAAAAAGACAATACTAAGCGGATTTGTATAGATTATCGGAGACTGAATAGGCAAATAGTGATGGACCGTTTTCCTTTGCCATTAATTGAAGATATAATTGATAAACTAGATGGAGCTAAGATCTTTACTACATTAGATTTGGAGAATGGTTTTTTCCATGTCCCTGTAGAAGAAGAAAGTATTAAGTTTACGGCATTTGTCACACCTACTGGCCATTATGAGTTCACGCGAGTGCCATTTGGTTTATGTACATCGCCAGCTGTTTTTCAACGCTACATTAATTACGTTTTTAAAGATTTGGTTGCAGAAGGCTATGTTATAATATACATGGACGACATTATTATAATATCTAAAGACGAAGATGAAGCTGTAATTAAACTCAATAAAGTTTTAAAAGTTGCTGCTGACTATGGGTTAAAATTTAAGTGGCAAAAATGTAAATTCCTGTGTAGAAATATCGAATTTCTTGGATAT
This sequence comes from Tipula vernalis, assembly GCA_958295665.1. Taxonomy (NCBI): domain Eukaryota; kingdom Metazoa; phylum Arthropoda; class Insecta; order Diptera; family Tipulidae; genus Tipula; species Tipula vernalis. The sequence continues at coordinate 271,012,535 of OY282560.1, forward strand.
GAAATTTCAGAAGGAGCTGTAAAACCATCACAAGAAAAAATTAAAGCAGTTAAAAATTTTGCAGAACCAAAATCAATGAAACACGTTCAAAGCTTTCTAGGTTTAAGAGGATACTTTAGGAAGTTTATCAAAGATTATGCAGTTATAGCAAAACCACTTTCGGACCTTTTAAGAAAATCGTCAACATTTGAGTTTGGCCCAATTCAAAGAAATGCATTCAACAAATTAAAGCAATCGTTAACTAATAATACTATTTTAAAAATTTACAGTCCATTGTTAGAAACACAACTTCATACAGATGCTTCAAAATTTGGTTTTGGTGGAATACTTTTACAACGATGCAAAGAAGACAACCAATTCCATCCAGTATATTACTACAGCAAGAAGACTACACCAGTTCAGGAGAAATACTGCAGTTACGAGCTGGAGGTATTGGCCATAGTGAATGCACTAAAAAAACTACGAGTATACCTACTTGGTATACAATTCAATATTGTTACCGATTGCGCAGCTTTCAAGATGACAATGCAAAAGAAGGACATAGCACCAAGAATCGCCGGGTGGGCGTTAACACTTGAAGACTACAACTACACGCTAGAACATCGTTCCAGTTCGAAAATGAAGCATGTTGATGCGTTAAGCCGTAATCCAACAGTTATGATAATTTCAAACGAATTTATGCAACGAATCCAATTATGTCAAGCCAAAGATGAATACTTAAATATGATCAAACAACTTCTACAACATGGTCCTTATAAGGAATATGTACTAAGTCGAGACATCGTGTTTAAGCAAGATGAAGAAGGCAGAAACCTCCTGTGTGTACCAAAACTGATGCAACAAGAGCTAATAAAAACAGTCCATGAGCAAGGCCATTTTGGGGTCAAGAAGATGTTTGAATTAATTCAGAGGGAATACTACATTTCAAAACTGCGTGAGAAATGTGAATCTTGTAGACGCAACTGTATCGCTTGCATACTGGCTGAAAGGAAAGCAGGAAAGCAGGAAGGATTTCTTCACACTATAGATAAAGATAAGTACCCATTGTTAACCTATCATATTGACCATCTCGGGCCAATGCATAACACTGCAAAAAAATAAATATATCTTCTCTGTTGTAGACGCTTTCACGAAATTTGTCTGGGTATATCCGGTTAAAACAATAACCACAGCTGAGGTCATACAAAAATTGGAAATTCAGAAAACCAATTTTGGTAATCCATCACGAATTATTTCCGATAAAGGAGCATCATTTACATCAGGCGAATTTGAGAATTTTTGCAAAGAAAATAAAATCGATATGTTAAGAATTACTACGGGGGTACCAAGAGGCAATGGCCAAATTGAGAGGATTAACAGGATTATTATTCCAGCTTTGACGAAGCTTTCAATTGACCATCCAGAACATTGGTACAAATACACAAATCAACTTCAGAGGTACCTTAATTCGACCTGGCAAAGAAGTATATCGACCACACCCTTCGAAATTTTGTTTGGAGTGAAAATGAAGAACCCAGAAGATATAGAAATTGCGACGGCCGTTGAGGAAGCCATTACGAATGAATTTTTGGAAGAACGAGAAGAGTCACGACGGGAAGCGCGAGTTAACATTCAAAAGATACAGGAAGAAAACAGAAGAAACTATAACAAACGGAGAAAAACGGCCACAATTTACAAAATCGGTGACCTGCGGGTCAATTCTCGTTCTATGAAAAGTACAATGAAAAGTATTTTCAGTGAGAAATACACATTTCCGATTCATGTTCCGTGAGAAGGAGAAAAATGACGTCAAAATCTTTTCATATGAAAAAAACTTTCTCACCGAATATTTTGGTCGTGAAAATATTAATAAGTTTTTAAATCATTTTTTTGTAAATACTAAATGTACAATTTAGATGAAAAAAAATGATCAAATATATTTTAAAATTAGTTTTCATAAAATTAAATAAAAACAAAAAATGTTGTGATTAATAAAATGTTACCAGCGTAATTCGCGACAATTTAATGAACTATTATGGTAAATTTAAGGAAAACCGTTAGTAGCGGTTAAAAGTTAATTTTTTTCTACCTAGTGTTTATTATGTGACAGTAGATTGAAAGGGTAAGGTATATATATTTCAAACGTACAAATTTTAAATAAAAGTTATTATAATTTTTATTTAGAAACATGGAAAAAACACCGAAAGGCAAAAGGCCTAGCGAGGCACAAAAAGCATTTCTTGTAGATTTTTTGGAGCTTAATTTGGATTTGGCTCATGACAGGTGGTTCTAAATGAAGTTAAAAATCTTTATTATATATGTATGTATAAAATGTATTATTATATTATTATGTAGGTTTATCTCAGTTGATGGGGCTCGAACACGAGATAACTCATGGAATAATTTGTCGAAAGAGTTAAATGGACTAGGAGGGGCTAATAAGGACGGGACAAAATGGCGAAAATATTGGATGGACCAAAAGTTAGTTACATAACCTATACGTTTTTCTTTTTAAATCTCATTATTTTTTTAACATTTTTATTACAGATTATACGCAAAAGATCGCCATGCCCAGTTAACAGCGATAAGCCAAAAAAGCGGGGTTAATGGAGCGAAAAATCCGAAACCATTAACGGACAATGAGGAGCGAATTTTGTCAATGATGACTCCTCAAGCCGTCGACGGAGACATTACTGTAATGGAACTTGGTGCACAACAAAACACAGTAGGTGTAGGCAATACCCATAATTTTACACTAAATTTATTTTAATCATTATAACGATATATCCCTTAATCTAATTTTCAGTTAACTGAGCCAATTGAAATTATTGATGTAGACAACAATGTTGAATACCTAATTTCTGGGACATCAATTTCAATCCCATCATCAACGGTGGTATATGACATAAATGTAGCACCACAGGTAAATAAAATCACTACCCCCATCACCACACGACCATCAGCCAGAAAGGCTAGAAAACGGGCCAAATCAAATTCAAATGAAGACGAAGATTTATCGAAATTGATAAACCTCGAGGAGAAAAAGCTCGAGTTAAAGCGAGAAAAAATCCAAGTCGAAAAAGAAAAGCTTCATGTATTTAAAAACATTCTTCTTACCTTAAATGAAATTAAAAATAAATTATAAAATACCAAAAACAGTTGAATATTGTTTTTATTTAAAAAAAAAATAATAATGAACTTAATTGAAATATTCAGTCACTATATTTGACTGTACTCTACGTGCTATGGTTAAAATTGATAGTGGGTTGATTTCAGAAGTCACTGTTTCATCGTCATCGTTGTCATCATTTTCAATTTCATCGGGCAAAGGAACACGAGCTTTTATCAAAATATTATGAAGGACGGCGCACGCGTTTATTATTTTTCCGGCTTTTTCTGGTGTGTAATATAGCACCCTTTCCTTCGATAAACATCGAAATCTGCTTTTCAGTATACCTATACACCGTTCTACTAAACTACGGGTTTTTTTATGATGTATATTATACCTAATTTCACCGTCTGAAATGGCATGTTGCATAGGGGTCATCAACCATGGCTGTAAGGGGTAGCCACTGTCTCCTAAAAGCCAAAAATGTCGCTCCCCACTCGAGTATTTTTCTTCTAAAATTTGTTTTAAATTAGAGCGACGCCATACATACGCATCATGCGCCGTCCCTCCAAATCTCGCGTTCAAATTAAATATTTTAAAATTTTCATCGCATACAATTTGCACATTCTTCGAGTGCCCACCTTTCCGGCAGTAGTAGACGTGTTCAATATTTTTTTGGGGCGCACAAATCCGTATGTGGGTTCCATCCACCAAACCAATAATCCCAGGAAAATTCGACATTTCAAAAAATTTTTGTTTTGATTGAATAATTTCCTGGTTTGTCGGAAATTTCACATATTCGTTCGATATGACATTGAGGGCTTCCGCTACTTCAGTGATGGTTCGACTAACCGACGTTTGGGACATCGTTGCCATGTCGTCTTGACCAACTGCCCGTTGGAAACTTCCGGTCGCAAAAAATCGCAATGCGCACAGCACTTTTAAAAAAGATGGAATTGCGTGAATCCGTTCGGTCTCGACAAGTAACGGCATAAGCTTTTCAATAAGCTCCCTGCAAATCGGCTTAGGGAATCTATATAAATCAGAGAACTGTCTGTCTGACAGAATCTCCAAAGAATTTTGTGTGTCCCTTAATCGCCTTCTAATGACACGAATATTATCTCTGAAATACAGAAAAATTTGTTTTTGTTATATGGTAAATGTTATATATATATATATATATATATATATATATATATATATATATATATATATATATATATATATATATATATATATATATATATATATATATACATACACATAATAGAATTCACATCACAATTACATAAATTATACAATTTTTGGTAAATAAAAATATTAATTTATTGTATAGCAATGTTTGGTTAGAATTCTATGTAAATATTTTTTGTTAAAACAATTACATACCTTTGGTGATTTCTGCTGCGTCTTTCTAAGATTACATGAATAGTTAAACTCATTATAATAAACACAATGTTATTTTTTAATTAAATTAAAAGATTAGGTTTAGGGAAAATCTTAATTTGTAAGTAAATATTATTTATTTTGCGTGTGTAGTATGACAGGTGTAGCAAAATGTCAAAATACATTCAGCAATCTAGTACAAAATGAAAAAACAAATATTCAGCGTTATGCTGAATCATTTTTTCATTACGGCAACAAAAATCGCACATTTTTGTTCCGTGAAATAAAACTAATGAAAAAGATGTGACAGAAGGGGAATGAGAAGATTTTTTTCATTCAATTTTTTCATAGAACGAGAATTGACCCCCTGGTGGCAGTAAAACGCACTCAGTTCGGTAGCGGATTAAAGATTCTCCCAAAATTTTTAGGTCCATACAAAATAATAAAAGTCAGTAGCAACGAAAGATATGATATAGAGAAGGCTGGTGACCATAGTGGACCACATAAGACAAGCGCAAGCGCGGACAACCTTAAGCAATGGAAAAATAACTATCCTTATGACATTGAAGATTCAGATGATGATTTAGAGGAGAGCAATAACAACTAAAATGATTATGCTCAATACATCCAACTGCACAAAGTAAGACGAAAATTAGACGCAAGTAAGACGAAAGTAAGACGATTTAAAAGATGTATTATATGACGATTAAGTAAGATGTTATAAGAAGGCCAAAGTCAATCATCAGTCAAAACTACAAAGTCAACGTCGCTTCGGTGGGAGTAAATTTATCGCTGGGACAGCAAATTACAGGATGGCCGAATCTGTGGGATCACCCTATGTTTCAACTGTAAATGAGATGTTATATACAACCAGATGACAATACAACCAGTTTTTTTATAATAACCGTTGAATGAATGATTTTTTGGTTTGAGAGAAAAAAGGGTCAATTATTATTGAGACGCCAAAGTCATAGGAAGAAAGAAATAAATAAAAATTGATCTACGGAATTTGTATTTAATTGAAAAGTTCTATTTTTTATTTAAATTTTGTGGTCATAATCCCACATATATATATATATATATATATATATATATATATATATATATATATATATATATATATATATATATATAATTAATAAAATAAAAATTTGTTTTTAATATGTTGTTGTGTACTGCCAGGGGAGAACATCGGATTCATTTAAATATACTTTAAATTGGTCCCTAACCTGTAAAGCTGTTCTGTTTTAATTGTTTGATCCACCGCGTTGAATTTCTACCATATCGGAGTTCTCTTCACGCCACAATCCAGGTCCCTACTCTACGGGCTGGAGATAGCCTGTAGTTAAATGCACTTTTATCGGTTTGTAGACGTGACGTATTTTGACCTGGATATGGTCGCATTAAGTTGCGAAGCAGAGGGAATGCTTCGTCTCCAATAAAAACGTAAGGGTAAATTTTGTTGTCCGAAAGATTTTCTGGTGGTGGCAGATTTAGATCAACACCACCGTGTATAACAACTTTACCAAAAATGCTGTTGCGAAATATCGTGGTATCTCCAATGTGTCCTGATGCGCCAATCTCTATCAAGCCAAATTTGTAATTTGCGTCGGATATGGCAAAAAGAACAATGCTATGGCTGTGCTTGTAGTTGTAGTGGGTAGACCCAAAGTTGGCAAAGGCCTAACTAATTAATAAGTAAACGAAAATTTAGCCGTAAATAAAGAAGTTACTTGAATAACCACGTGCTTGCCATCCATGGCTCCTAAGCAATGTGGGAAATTCCATTGCTCTTGAAACTCATTTGCAATATCTTTCCATTTGTTATCTTTAGTTACCTTGCCAATCTTTTCCTTTGCACTGGCAAGGTAACTAAAAATAACATTGTAAATAAATAATATAAAAATCAATTATTGTTTCTACAGAAAATAAATATTTTTATCAATATTTACCGAATGGTTAACGATAAACGTTGACCTGCACTGATTGACCTCTCTGCAGCGTCAATACTTTGAACTGAAGGTCCGACGATGGCAAGTAACTCATCGAATGCTGTAGCACTTATTCGACGGAAGTTTTCAAAACATGTTTCATGCTTAATCATGAGTCAGGCGATTTTAATTTCTTTAGTTTTAATAATAAATGCCATTAAAAACCAAAAGAAAAAGAAAAGATTATGGTCAAAACCATGGTATATGAGGAGATGTGAAGGAAGGGCTGTTGCTCATCTGATATTTAAAGAGCTAAAGTTTAAAGACAGAGCAGCATTTAAAAATTTTTCAAGGCTTTCAGTGGAAGCATTTAGTAAATTACACAGCAAATTCGACGTTTAGAAATGTCAATCGTATTACCAATACAAACACAAAACAGCATCAATTGCCGTTTCATGTACTTTTCACACCACAAAATTCGCATTGATGTGAAAAAACGAAAAGAACACGACAATAATAAAACGGCAAAACACTGTAATGAGGGAATGCGTTAATTCAGAAACAAGGTAGGTTGGCTTGGGAAAAATATTGTTACTTAACTAATTAATAATTTTTTTTTTCCATAGATTGTTAGTAACCTTACGATACCTTGCAACTGGCGAAACTAATCGGAGCCTGTAGTGATGGGCTAAATCGATCTTTTTTGTTAAAAATCACATAAGAAAATAAACAAAACAGAACAAAAAAGATCGATTTAGCACATCACTAGGAGCCTGAGCTATTCTTTTAGAATTTCACCACAGTTAATTTCTGAAATAATCGCTGAAACAGTGCAAGCGATTTACAAAGTTTTAGTAAATGATTATTTAAGGGTATGGTTTATAAAAATTATAGCTAATTTTCCAATTTTAAATGAAAATAATGAAAATTTTTGTTTAGACACCCAGTACTAAAGAAGGATGGGAACAAGTAGCCAGAAATTTGGAAGAAAAATGGAATTTTCCATTTTACCTCGGAGCTCTAGGTAATGTTTATATATCAAATGTTAGTCATATGTATAGCAATATTTATTATTTTTAGACGGCAAACATATTATGTTTAGAGCTCGAAAAAGCGATGGCTCATTTTATTTTAATTACAAAGGCTTTAACAGCATTATCCTAATGGCTCTAGTGGATGCGGACTATAATTTTTTGTATGTGGATATAGGATGCAATGGGAGGATACACGATGCGGGAGTCTACAGCAATTCAACTTTATGCGAAGCAATAGAAAATAATTTGTTGAACTTCCCCGATGATAAATGTTTACCAGAAACCGATGTTGTGGTACCTAATGTTATAGTGGCTGATGACGCATATAAATTTACAAAGAGAATAATGAAACCGCATAATAATCGACTGACCAAAGAAAAGAAAATTTGTAACTACCGGTTAAGTCGGGCACGCCGAGTGGTTGAAAACGCCTTTGGTCTTTAGCCGTCATTTTGGCAAATCGGTTTCAGGTGCTCCAAAAGGATATCCGATTAGATGTTTCCAAAGTTCAGGATGTCGTGTTAGCGGATTGTGTTCTTCATAATTTTATTAAAGTAGAAGGTGGATTTAATAAAAACATTGTCGATAATGAAAACACTAAAACGTTAAATATAACAAAAGGAATTTGGAGAGCAAATACTTTTGTCACGTAAGAGACGTTCGGTCAGCAAATCAACCAATGGATATAACAAATAAGTATACCCAGTACTTCAATACAAGAGGAATGGTTCCATGGCAATGGGAAGCTATAAATAAATGTAATTTTTAATAAATATACTTTTTTAGTGTACATACCGACATATCACATTTAATTTTATTAATTAAAATAAAAAGAATTCAAATATCACAAATTATAATAATGGATTTACATATTTTAAAATAAAATAATTTTCGTCAAATAAACAAAATTCGTAATATTTTAGAAGCGTTTTTATAATTTCGCTAAAGCTTTGCGTTCCATTACGAACAAAACTTCCATTATTTGTTGTTGAGCTTCGAGGGTAACATCAAAATCCAGTTTGGCAATTTTTTCTAGCTTTACGGTAACTAGTTTACCAAATGTTTCATTTTCATTAGGAATATTATTATTTTTATTTAATAAATTTTTATTTAAAGATTCCATCATTTTAGATGCTTGTTGCAGCAGTGGATCTGTTTCATTTACACGCCTCTTTTTATTTGGACAAATTTGTGAGTCCTCCTCGATCAGTTCATCCAACGATGAAATATCTATTGATTCAGATCCTATATTTGAAATTTTCATCGTACAAGGGGGTTGTCTAAATCGTATACCTCTTCACTGAGTTTTTGACTTCGCTAAAACAGAATAATAAAAATATTAAAAACGTAAAAGAGAAAATTGAATCGTCTACTAACCCACGGAATGTTGCTTTTTCCTTCCCTTGATCTAATATGCTGTTCTAAAAATTTTAGCTGTTCAAACCAAAAAACCGTTGGTGAATAAACATTTTCAGTTCCCACACCGCTCCTTATGCTATCTTTTATTTTCTTTGTCTCATGATTATAATTCGATCTTAATGTAGACAATTTTGACTTTACTTCTTTTTTCGTAAATTTTAAACCCATTTCGTTTACTATTTTTGTTAATGCATCAGTGCGGGCATGTTTATTTGTATAAAGAGGATGCTTGGTATCATACAACCACGCCAATTGCTCCCAAATTTCGATTAATAAAATCGTTTCTTCTTTTGTAAAATTCGTCATTTTCAATTAGTATATTAAATTAATTCGAATATAACATAATATTTATTATAACACCTACACACTTGAACACTTCACGACATTTGTTTAATTTTTTGAGGTTATGTTTTATGTGAAAACATACCAAAATGGATAAAAGTCATTTTCGAAAATTACATATGTGTTCAAACATATGTAAACACAAAAGCAAAAACATAAGATGTGGATAAAAAAAATTGTAACAAATGTTGACACATTTGTAAAAGTTTGTGTAAAAACACATCGTGCGGATGTAGCTTAACTTCGCTCGGATTCAGATTGTACGGATTTATATCCATACTCGTGCAGTGACCTCCGGAAATATCAGCGAAAAATGCAATATTTTGCATAGTGTAGATGGCGGGTAAATTAAAGCAAATATGATTAAGTAGTCTGTGGAAAACTGTCCTTTCCAGTTCATTCAATTATTTAAAAGTTTGGGAATCAGTTTAGGAAATTTACAGAAATTTAAAAGTTTAATTAATATGTTTTAAAAAAATGTCTAAAGATGCTCAATGTCCCGCTACACCTCCACCAGCACAACAAGCAGGGCCCAATCAGCAAAATCCTGGATGTTGCGCTCTCCCTCCACAAGAGGATACCGATGAATTACCAGAGTATGAAGAGGATATTTATCCAGCACAACGGCCACGAACATCAACTTTGTTAGCCCAAGAAGCCAGGCCGATTCGATCGAAAATTTGTTACCGGCAAGATTCTCGAAGAACTTTTTCTCGTGATCAAGACCCATATCAAGAATTTGAAGCGTATTTTAACTCTCCACCGAAACCAGCAAGGATAAAACGAACACGAACCGCTATAACAGGCCCGAAGTTACCTGTCGGAGGAATTGAAGAGGTTCAGGAGGTATCCGCAAGCGACACCTTCGGCGATATAGACATCAGGAATATAACGTTACTGCAATTTACAGATTAGGCATGTTAAAGAAGAGAAACTGATAATTGCCGACCAGGCATTTCGTCTGGTTGGTTCAACCGAAAGATCTAACATATACAAAATTAGAAATTTTAAATTAAATAAATTTTAGAAAAAAAATATATTTTAGAAAAAAACTGTTTCCCATACTATGTTATGAATATAACTAGGTACTTCAGTACACGTCAAAAAAAATTATTCCAATATGTTTGTATAACTTTTTCGTAATTTAGAATTTTGCCAACAAAAATATCAAATTTAAAGATTTCTTGGTCTTTCCACGCGTAAACCCCCTTCGTCAAGTACTTTTTAATTTTAAAAACAATTGTCGAATTAATTGTACACTTATATCTTATCAGTGACAAAAATAGTTGTCGAACGATATTTCCTAATATCGAACAAAATTTTCATCCGAATTCGTATTAGGCGGTACCGCCAATACGAAAATAAAGTTATATGCGTTACAATAGTCGTATTTCCATGAGAATTTTACAACAACAATTGCACGCGACACGAATTAAATAATTAAACCAAAACTTTGAATTATTTAATTCATTCCTAATTTTAGTTATACTACCTGACACCAGAGGCCACATTGCTCTTTCTTTATGTTGTTTTATTTCAATTCGAAAAAATAGTTCGCGACTTGTTTTCATTCGAACCCCAAGGGCTCATTTGTGGCAGAAGCTAGCAAATTTACGTTCTCGTAATACGCAATCCGTTTAAAATTATTAGTGAAAAGCCGAAAAAGTGGTTAAAATAGATCAACAACAGAAAAAATCTGTTGCACGTGCTGTCAATAAACCATTAGCAAAGACGTCACAGTATGACTTGAAACCTTGAATGAAACTCCAATATATTTCCCGTCTTACTTTGAGCATTTTACAACAACAATGCCGTGTATTTTCATTCCGGAATGAATAGTTTCAAACCAAGTTTTTGTTAGTATAGAATTATTCTAGGAATATTTTCGAATTTTTTTTTTGTTTTTTTATTTAATTTTTAATGTCAATTGATAAAAGTAAAAAGAAAATTATTTTCGGTTTTTATTTTGAGCATAATTTGCATTTTTATTTTTATACCAATAACTATTCCAGTGACCAAAGTAAGACGGCAATTTTCGTAAAATTGAGGATAAAATTATGTCCTATCTATAACAAGTATCTGAGATTATTGATGTTTAATCTCGACTTGTAGGAGACAAAGTAACACTGAAACGGCAAAAAATAAGCACACCAGTAATATAGCTGATACGAACGAGCAATTTCAAAATTCCGTAAGCCAACTAGCAGCAAACCAATTCACGTTTCTTGAAGGAAGCATTTACAAATGCAGCGAAGAACTTCCAGCATTAAAGGATTTCTTCAAATCTTCAATCCTCAATTATGAATCAGTCAGCAAAGTTCACTAGTTCCAACATTTAAAGGGATTTTGTTTGATGAAGCTGCCATACACCACACTTATTAGTCACTTCAAACGTACATTTGCTAATTATGAAGATGCGTGCTATAAAATCGTAGACCACTGCTATAAGAATAAACAAATTGTTACAAAATGTGTACAGTTATTTTTAAATATTGCGCCAGTTACATAATTAACTCATTTCAATCTCTATTCATTGAAAAACACAGCTGATGAAGTCGGCAGGGGCTTGCGTGCATTGGGAACGGAGGCTTGAGAGAGAGAGAGAACTCATCGGTAATTAACATTTTCTTAAGAAAGGTTGATGCAAATACTCGACAGTTGTTAGCTCGAAAAACTTTACATAATGGTTCCTCTCATTTGAATCGTGATTGAAATTCATTGGTGAATAGTGTGACACAGTGTGAAGGTTTTCATTCATTATTCAAATGTCAACAATTAAAGTCAATCAGCATTCCAGATCGACGGAAATGTGAGTTCTTACTTTAGTTGCTTAGTATTGCGGCACTCAGCATAATTAGGCAGGCCACATTTTCTTCACATCAATCATCACTTCATTTGTCAGGATCTGATTGTACCATCGAATGAACTGGTACAGCCACTGGTTTCAAAGGCTACAACCACACTATCTGCAGGCATTAAAGATTAACTAGTTGGTTCATCAAAGGATCAAAAATCGCAAGAACAACCATGCACACTTAAAAAATAAACAACAAATTTTACCCAACAACAGCGGCAAATAACAATTGATGTACACATCCTAGCGTCACTTTTAACAGTGCCAATACAATCATTTACTAATGCTGTGTGCCTCAGAAGACTTTTTAAACTAAACTTTTGTAAAACCCAGTAATTGATGCAATATTTCAATAGATGTCACTAGGTTAAAGTATTCAACTGTGCCTTTGCTTATACTCAACTAAACTTTTCAAATGTCATTCAAATTTTATAAACAACTCAAAATATTGTAAAATTATAAATTTTTTATTATTATGTTGTAATATTATAACAAATTTAACCTTGTGCATTGTAAAGCACGAAGCATTATGGAAAATCCATTTGGACTAGAGAAAGCACGATGGTGGGCGATTTTAAAATCACTGAAATTGAAAATTAAAAATTGCGATAACCGCCTGTTGGGTAGTGTACAATATTTGCATTAATAAGAGTTTTGAGTTGAAACCGTTTGAAGTAGTCTTAAATGAATACTTCGATAATCTTAATAATGATGCAGATAATGAAACAGCTTTAGGATTATTGATATACATTAAGGAATCTTTCCATAGAGATAAATGTAATATAATAAAACAATATGGATTCAGTCTTTTATTTAAAAGTAATTCTTATAATAGTTCAGCCTTTCAAAATTCAATATATTTCACCATATCCACAATTTTATTATTATGTATTTACATATATGAAATACAAATACACACATGTCGTCACTCATCTTCGCTTGAACTAGAAAGTTCCATCAAACTGGACATGTACTTTATGTACAGTTTGGTGGCTTTTTTTTAAAACTTCATATTTTTTCTGTTGTTTATTTTGTACATTTTGGTAATTTAATTTTTAATTTGGGCATACTACGTATTTTAAACTGTACGTCACACATATTGAAAAGTCGTTGAAAAGTAACCTCGTACATTGACTTTTCACCTAGCATCTATGAGGAAGTAGCGGAAGCTTCAAAATTTGAAAAGTTTAGTTTGAAAAGTCTTCTGAGGCACACAGCATAAGCCACACACAGCTCAATCAGAAAATTTGAAACTATCTGGATTCAACTTTAAATATACGGAATCCAGTTGATATAATCTTATATGCAGGTACGTTTTTCGGTAGTTTACTGCCTGGTTTTAGTAGGTCACCCAGTAGATAAAAAATTCGAAACATCAAACTCACTTTTTTCATTGTATCTTGCGTAGAAATCGACAAGATTCTTCAAAGGTTCTGGCAATTAAAATTTTCAATATCGTCTAAGTTTTCATCCTCAGAAGAGCAATGCTAGGAGTTTTTTAAATAAACTGTGAAGAGAGATCGAACCTATTGAATCGTACGTTACATTGTTACCGTTCAACGAGGTTCAATAGCAACTAAAAAATTCATTACGATCTGCAGTTTCCAGATTGCTGGCCATTGAGAGAAAACTCTAGAAAAACACCGAACTAAAACAAGAAAATCATTCCTTCATGGCAGAATACCTAACTGTACACCACATGGAGAAAATTCCAGCCAAACAAATTGATATGGCATGCGAACATTTTTACTTACTGCTTCACTTTGTGATTAAAACCGATTCAAATATAACAAAGTTGCATGTGGTATTTGGCGGATCTTGTCAAACATCATTATTGGACTCTCATTAAATCAAAAGTTACTCTTGGATCCTACAATCCAAGAGGAATTAACATTAATAATTGTGAGGTTTCGAATGCATAACATTATCTGTACGCCAATGTCAAGAAAATGTATCGACAGGTTTTGCTGGATAGCATTGACAGCACCCAATACCACAAAAGCAGAAAACGCTGTGGCCTACGGCACAGCTTCAGCTCAATTTCTGGCCAATTTCTCCAATCATAAAACAATTATCTGTAGTTTTGCGACTTTTCCGTGGACGACCTTCTAATAGGGGCTTCAAATATACAAACAGCTTGAAAATTGTAAAAGGAAATTATAACTATTCTCACTCTTGATGGATGTACACTTCGGAAATAGTCATCGAAGCATTTATAATTGTAAATAACACGATCAAGGTATTGGGGCTGAATCAGCAACCTTGCCACCAGAAACATTTTTCACCAAGCGGAAATGGCTGGCTCCGGTGTTATTGAAGTAATATACCAAGAGCTACGGGCTTATAACCTGACACGCGATAATCCGCTAATGAGCACCTTCCGCCTTCCTTGCCCCGTAAATGGTATTTTTTCATCCAGAGCATCACTTAATTTGATCAATTGGTCCTGGTAACGTTCAGCTGTAACAGTTTGACCAGGTTCCAGAAGCTTGCAGTAAATAACACCTTTCCAATCCCACCAGCGCCACACACTTTCTTGGCATGAATATTCATTTTTTGCTATAGATGTTGATAGCTGGCCTGGATCAAGCCATGCTTTTCTGCGTTTAGGATTGTCGTACAAAATTCAGAATTCAAAAAATTCTTGTAGATGTCAACTTTTCGGTTTTTGTTTTCTTCGGTCAGTTTATGAGGCATTTTCCTTCCTTCTTTAGTGAGGCACCCATTTTCCTTTCTTCTATATCTTTCCCATTGCATGCAATCGAAGTGATATTGCTTGGTGAGTAACTTCAAACTGTTCTGCGAGCTCGTTTTTTGTTTGACACGGATTTTTATCCACTAAAACTTTAGGTTATTCGTCTTCAAATTTTTATACTGCACCTGGTCGTGAATCATCTTCAAGTCTAAAATTGCCATCAAGAAATGTGTGGCGGTGTTGCGCAACCTGACACCTCATCTAGCTAATGCTGGCCGAGACCAGATTTCCTGACCGGTGGCACTAGTTGTTTAACCTTATGCACGTTCTTCTTATAACACAAATAACACTCACTATTTATTAATTTTATTTACGAAATATATTTATTAAGAATAACCGTAAAATTGTTATTTATAGTAATCGTTATAATATTAAAATTGTTGGCGGAGCTAAAATTTGGGCTTCTCTATTTTAACGATGAATCGTCACTGAGGGTGTTGATTTGGAACATTGTAGAAATGTTGTTATAATTTATAATTTTAAATCTATTGTGAATTTTTAAACAATTTTATTGAAGGGGAACGATAATATTTGAGGTATGCAAGAAGTTTTTTTTTTGGTGGGCAGTCGAAAAATAATTACACAAGAAGGTTGAACTCTTATTTTTTTTAAATTGAATATACAAATAATAATAAAACGGGAAACAAAAAAGCAAAAATTCACAACGAGAAATTCACAAATGTACTAATAAATTGCAACAACACCGTGACTGGATTTTGATCATTGATGTCGCAAATAGGCCTTTGGCGCAAGAACTTCAGAAAGTAGAAGTGAGGGTGTTGCACGTGATTGACCGTTTAAAACTTTTAGGAAATACTAGTCGAACTTATAAGGTCCAGGTTAAAGCATTGGCCGAAAGAGGAGAGGTAATATTGTCTGCCGTGCAGTCAACTATGCAAAACGACGATAATTTAGATGACACCTTAAGTAAACTAAAGCAGTCGGAACAATTTGAAACAAATGAATGGTCCTCATCGGATGAGGAAGACTATTTTAACAAGTTTGAAATGCGAGACCCAATTGAGTCTAGCATCTCTGCCCAGAAAATTGATAGTACCAATGTCATCAGCGCATTGTAAACCAAACCAGTCAGGGAATGCAGAGGGAATCGAAACTCGTTCTACTAATAATCCGTTGACAACCGAAGTGCCAACAGTCCAGGATCCACAAGAAACAAAGGTACCTTTAAAATATGTTGTTCGTTCTAATACTAACTTGAGCCAATGTAAGATTTTCTTTGACGGAGCTCCTGATGGTTTACTGGTTGAGCGGTTCTTATTTCGGATTGAACACTTCGCTCGCACCTACAATTTAAATGATACTGAACTGGGTAATGAATTGGGGTGTGTACTTAAAGACAACGCTTCCAATTGGTACTGGTGTTATTTGGAACGAAATCCTAACACTACGGGGAACACTTTGAAATCAGCATTAATATCCGCTTTTCAAGACAGACGAATTGATTCTGATATCAGGAGATTTATTGAAAACCATAAACAAAAGAAGTCGGAATCTTTCAGGGCTTTTTATAACGATATCATATCAATTACACTACAGTTTCGTGTCCCTATTGCACAGGTCGAAATTTTACACATCCTGCGGAACAATATGCGACCTGGTCTGTACGTAGCTCTAGCCGGAGAAAATCGATCGATTCCATAAACTCATTAGTCCAACGTTGTATGGTATTAGAAGACGCTTGGCGTCGTACTAAATATGACCCTGAGTTATTATGCCACCAGCGAAATGTCCAAGGAGTTTGCATGGAAAATTCAGATCAATTTGGTTTTGATCCCGAAGGACGACGGTAATCGAATGCAATACAGGCTATACCATCACACACTGAAGAGGTCTGCTCTCTTAACAAATTTTCACAACCCATTCAAAAACCAGAGTATCAAAGAAATCAAACGCAAGGAGCTTACTCACAGCAGCAACAACATATGAATAATTCCAATCTTAATATTTGTTGGAATTGCCAAGATATTGGGCATATTTTTATAAATTGTCCCGAGCCTGTTAATGGTATTTTCTGTTTTGTTTATGGCAGGCCTGGTATTCTAAAACCAAACTGCTTTGGATGCCGGGAAACGGCTCATCGAAGCTCCGACAGTCTGGGAGAACGATGCCTCGATTACTGACTCGACACAGCTCAGCCAAGGACGAAAGCGTTGCCGGACCGAGTACAGCAGTCTAAATAGTTCTCAAGTATAAATAGCATAAAACCAAACCATGTCACTTTTCAAACACCTATTGCAACCATGATACCTAGTCATTTTTCAGTTTCACATAAAACACCAAATGATTACAAATTCGAAGAAAATTCTGATAAGTCTCAATTTAAACGCTATCGACAAAATATGCAAATACTCCCGGCATCCGACGAACGCCCATATGCCCAAGTGACCATAGACGGGATACCCTACCAGGGTCTCCTGAATAGTGGAGCTACCATAACTGCACTTGGTTGTGGCAGTGAACAATTTCTGTCAGATAATTGTTACAAAATCCACTACTTATCGACAAATGTATCCACAGCAAATGGCCGAAAGGAACGAGTGTTGGGGCATATATACGCTCTGATAAATTATAATGAAATTGAAAAGGTTATGAGAATTCATCTAGTTCTTAATCTAACACAGACATTATATCTAGGAATCGACTTTTGGAAAGAGTTTAACATAATTCCAATGGCAATTTCAGAACTTACTGAACATTCCAATGCAAATGAGGTACCAAAGCATGAGTTGACACCGGAAGAATCAGAGTGGCTACACAGAGCAATACAAAAATTTCCATCATTGGCTGAGAAAGGTTTGGGAAAAACTAATCTTTTAGCGCACAAAATTGATGCAGGGGGCGCCAAACCAATCAAACAACGCCATTACCCCATTTCTCCAGCTAAGCAGGCCTACTTGTACCAGAAACTTGACAGGATGCTCTCGCTCGGTGTAATGGAGGAATCAGAGAGTTCGTGGAGTTCTCCAGTAACATGCGCGTGTAGAAGCCCAACGGTAAAGTTCGGTTGTGCTTCGATGCCCGTAAACTGAATGAGGTGACGATAAAAGATGCCTACCCATTACCCATCATCGAAGGGCTTCTGAGCCGGTTGGAACACACCAAATATATTTCAAGCATTGACCTGAAAGACGCATTTTGGCAGGTTCCGCTGGATCAGGAGTCACGTAGTTTGATGGCGTTTACAGTGGCAGGTCGTCCTTTGTATCAGTTTACGGTCATGCCGTTTGGGCTCTGCAACGCTCCACAGACCATGTGCCGTCTAATGGATAGGTTTATACCTCATCAGTTCCACGAAAAAGTATTTGTTTACCTTGACGATTTGTCAAAAGGTAAACGTTACTTCAGGCAGTTCCGATGAGCATATCGAATACTGGAGAAAGTCGCGTCACTATTGGAAAAGTCAGGTTTGACCATAAATCTCGAAAAGAGCCAGTTCCTTCTGAAGAAAATTCGCTATCTGGGCTATATCGTTGGGGATGGCTGCTTGAGAGTTGATCAAGAAAAAGTCAAAGCAATTGTAAATTTTCCAACACCCAACACAATAAAAACATTACGTCGCTTTTTAGGAATTACGGAGTGGTATAGGCGATTTATATCATCGTAAGCTTCGATTGCCTCTCCACTGACCGACTTGTTGAAGAAAAAACAGAAATTTCTGTGGAATAATGCATGCCTTTATACAATTAAAACAAGCGTTGCCATCAGCACCAGTTTTGGTGCACCCAAACTTTGCACAACGATTCTTTATTCAGTGTGATGCGAGCTCTACCGGAGTGGGTGGCGTACTTTTTCAGAAAGATGACGATGGTGGTGAACATCCCATCGCTTATATGTCCCAAAAACTTAACGCAGCGCAACGCAACTACACGATCACTGAGCTCGAGTGCTTAGCTGCTGTGTTAAGCGTTAAAATGTTTCGGGCATATATCGAGGGGTGTTCATTCACCATCATTAGTGAAGGCTCGCCAGATGGAGCTTGAAACTTCAAGGTTTCCATTTTAAAATTGAGCATCGAAAAGGAACGCAAAATGTAGTGCCAGATGCGCTATCTCGAACGTACATGGAAGCATTAGTCAACGACAATCGCAGTAGTGATATTTTCCATATTGATTTAGATTCTCCTGAATTTCAGTGTGAAGATTATTTAAAGTTGTACGATAAAATTCAAAAATTACCATCCAACTATTTAAACATGCGAGCTGAGAATGGTAAAATTTACATTTACCCCTCCCGAATTCAACCTAGTTTTAGTGATCTGCCTACATGGAAATTATATATCCCTACTAGCTTATCAAATGGCCTTATTAAACCAACATGATCCACCGATGTCAGCCCATCTAGGTATTGCCAAGACGTTAGAACGTCTTCAGCGGTATTACTTCTGGCCTACAACCAGCCCTACTCTCTGCAAAACAGTTAAAGCTACAAATACATGTCTGCAGCCACCTATGGGTAAACAAATCCGGGTACTTCGACCCATGTAAAAATTATACATGAACTTTCTGGGCCCATACCCTAGATCGAAGAAGGGTAATTCGTATCTTTTGGTTGTCTTAGATCTATACACGAAATATATGTTTCTTAAACCACTTAGAAGTGCAATAGCTTCATCCGTCTGTGAATTTTTGGAACAAGATGTATTTTTAAATTTTTCCTGATAAGTATGGATATGATAAGTATGGTATTACCCACATTTTCACTCCAAAATACTCCCCTCAATGTAATGTGCGTCAGAAAGGCTAAATCGGTCTATATTGGCATCCATCCGTTCCTATGTCAAAGATGACCATCGTACTTGGGATCAACATATAGCTGAAATAACCGCGGCTTTGCGGAACGTCGTTCACTCGTCAACCCAATTCTCTCCGCATTATCTTATGTTCAAATACAACACGGAAGTGACTATAAACTCCTTCAAGAATTAAATCTCTTGGGTAATATGGAAGTGGCTGTTAACTCAAGACCAACTAAACTTAGCCTGTGTCAGCAGTTAGTAATTTCCCATCTGAAGCAGGCATATGATCGCGGTGCACAGCAGAAAACGAGAATTCTTAATTGGACAAAAAGTGTATGTTAAAAATTTTGTACAGAGTGATGCAAAAAAAAAAAAATTTCCGCTAAACTAGCCCCAAAATTTGTGGAAGGAATCATATACGGAGAAAAATCGGTACTGCTGCAATGGAGATATCAGACACAACTGGCAAAAATATTGGAGATTATCACTTAAAGGATATTAGGGTATAGATATAAACAATTATTTTTATAATAGAGTTCTTAACAAATGCCTGGCTTTGAAACTCATCACGGGTGTGAGTCGTTCCCACGATCTGTAACGATGAATCGTCACTGAGGGTGTTGATTTGGAGAATTATAGAAATATTGTTATAATTTATAATTTTAAATCTATTGTGAGTTTTTAAAAAATTTTATTGAAGGGGAACGATAATATCTGAGGTATGCAAGAAGTTTTTTTTGGTGGGCAGTCGAAAAATAATTACACTAGAAGGTTGAACTCTTATTTTTTTTAAATTGCCCGCATAACAGGTGGCGATCTCCTCTCTCCCTGTATAACACTCCGATAGTCCATTGAGATGTGACCCAACTTGTCACATTCCAAACACCTAAGCCTGCTCCTTCCTACTGTCGGTACCATTCGTTCCATGCTGCCGTTCGTGCCTGAATTCATTTCGCGCCTAAATAATCACCGCCTTGCGTGTCTCTGGATATCGAATGCCGTCAATGAATGCGTCAATTTTTAGCCTTTCCATATAATCGGCCGACGTACTGGTATGTGCTAGCTGTACTAATCGCTCGATTGCCGATGAAAATTCCTGCAGCGATTCTCCTCCCTTTTGGTAGAGGCTCTTCAGTTCCATGCGATAAATTTCCCGCTTATGGTCACTGCCGTACTTTCGATCTAGCGCCTTCATGATTTGAAGATGACTGTTGCGCTCGTGTTCTGGAACGGTTTGTAGAGCCTCTGCTGTTTCGCCTTTGAGAGCCACTATTAATGCCGCGACACGATGTTCGTCGTTCCAATGATTTTTTTTGGCCGCCGTCTCAAATTGAAAATTGAAAATGACGAAACATGTTGTTCCGTCGAATGTTGGTGGCTTTAACTTGATTGATTGGATGGTTTGTACCACTTGCGTCGTTGTTTCACTTGCCTTGACATCAATCAGCTCTTTCTCTAGACGTTGAAACTTTTCTTCAACCTGTTGAATCTCCGTCTTAAATTCAGTTCTAGCATGTTGAATTTCTGATTGTAATTCCGTCTGCAATTTCTCTATTTCACCACGAACATTTGTAAACAGTTCTAAAATTTTCTCGTCCATTTTCCTTTGACCTTCAGCAATTTCACCCCATCTGACGCTCTATAATTTGGTTTGACTCCTTAATTTCACCCAACTGTTGTTTCATTTCGTGTTTTATTTCTTGGTTAGACTGAGACTGATTTTGTTGTTCCACCTGGTGTTTTATTTCTTGGTTTGACTGGTTTATAGTCTCCATTTGTCGTACATTTTGTTGATTCGACTGTTCTCCTTGTTGCGCCACTTGATTTTTAATTTCTCCTAGCTGTCGTTCATGTCTCCTAGCTGTTGTTTCATTAGACTCATTTGTCCAGAACAAAAACAAAACTAAGTTTAGGTGCCGAATTGGTTCCGCATGTTGGATGTTACTCTTATTGATGGGCACGAGTGGGGTGAAAAGAGTTGGTGATGGAGGAGTTTCTGAGTTGGAGTTTCAATGGGATTTCGGTTGTTATGAGGAGATTTGTCGCAGCGTCAGAGGTTTATGGTGTGTGTGTGTGTATATGGGGTTTGTATCTAAAGAATTGCAGTTTTCAATGGGCGGATCGAGATGGTTTGGTGGTGATCGTGGTGTTTTTGGGATGTGAACTTTGTGGTGGGTTAAACCATGCAAATACGATACATCCATCCTGTTGCTTTTAGAAGCATTGTGGACGATGTATTAATTTAGTTTTATAATCTGTTCCAAAACTGGTATCCTATCAGTCATTCATCCATCGGCAAAAGCTGTTCCACCTTAGATTAGGGTTTTTTATCAAGTATTTCACCTTTAGCTCCATACTTTATTTAGCCTGTGACAAATGGCTAAAATGTGCCAAACGGCCTCAGTTACCAGTGGTTGTCACGAGGAGGCAACACGTACACTTGCGAATGTGACCAGATTAGCCCTTACACAATTGTACCCATCGCGCAGCTGACTAATATATGACCACAACAGCTCACGTGATGCGCACCCTACTGGAAGGTTACGGAGCTGGTAAATTAATCTACTCAACTTTGGTCCTCCCCTCCAATAGGCTTCAAACCACCCAGAACATTCTTGTACTATTTTAATACGCCACGTACATTAGAGCGTATAAAGCACGCTACGAGTATTGGACATCCAGCACAATCTTTTGCTGTTTTAATACGCCACGTACATCAGTGCTATAAAGAACGATACGAGTATTGAAGTAGTATTGTTGTAGTATTATAGTATTGTAGTAGTATTGTAGTATTGTTAGTAACCAGAAGAATCTTTCGCTGTTTTAACGCGTCACGTACATCAGTGCGCATAAAGCACGCAGAATTATATTTTTGCTGTTTTAATTATGCCTTTGTCGTAAGTGCACATAAAGCACGCTGTAAGTATTGGCCATCCAGAAAAATTGTATTTGCTGTCGTAACCACGCCACAATTATCAATGTGCATAAGGTACACTACTCGTTTGGAGTTGCATCCACAATAAACTTGACCGGCGTGCAACATTGAAAGTCGATAAGTATAACGTCTATAAATATTTAATTTACACATATTTTGTTTGTTTTTCCAATTTTTTTGAATGGCTGCATATTAGTACCGAATATTAATTTTACCATTGTTCAAAATTATAAAAATATAAAGGGCCGAAACCTCATAAGGTGATCAGAACTTCGGTCTTGACTAATTCAACTCCCAAATCGATCCCGAAACGAATGTCTTAAGTCAAATTTCAGCTTAACCTCCCACTCAATTTACAATTCAACCTCTATCTCAATCGCAACACAATCCTAAAGGCAAATTAATGGCCAACCCAGCCATCAATTAAATCACCAAATAAACCTTTAATTCACTTTCAAATCAACTCTTATCCTAACTCCAAATCAACCCTTAAATAATTCCCCAACCGAACAACTCACACCCAAATGCAAGCTAACTAAATCCTAATTCTACTTCCAAGTTCTATCATACTTGGCTATATTCCAAAAATAGATTTAAAAATCATTTTAGAATCCCATTTCCAACGCACGTGTCAAATTTCATCATAATTGGTTGAGAAATAGGCAAGTCCATCATATTTATCCATATTCCAGAACATCTTTAAAAAATCATTTTAAAATGACATTTCCAAAGCACAAGCCGAAATTCATCATAATTAGATGAGAAATAAACAAGTTCCATCATACATGGACATATTAAAGAACTTCATCCAAAAATCATTTTAGAATCAAATTACAACACACATTCCTCCATCATTATTGGCCATATTCCAGAACTTCATCCGAAAACCATTTTAGAATCCAATTTCCAATGCACAAGTCGAATTTCATCATAAATGATTGAGAAATAGGTAAGTTCCATTATACTTAGCCATATTTCAGAACTTCATCCAAAAACTATTTTTACTTGGCCATATTCCAGAACTTCACTAAAAAATCATTTTAGAATCCCATTACCAACGCACATGTAAAATTTCATCATAATCGGCTGAGAAATACGCAAGTTCCATCATACCAGGCCATATTCCAGAACTTCATCCAAAAATCATTTTAGAATTCAATTTCCAGCGCACATGTCAAATTTCATCACAAATGGTTGAGAAATAGACAAGTTCCATCATACTTGGCCGTATTCTAGAACTTTATCCAAAAATCATTTCAGAATCCCATTTCCAACGCACATGTCAAACTTCATCCAAAAATCATTTTAGAATCCCATTTCCAACGCACATGTCAAATTTCATTATAATCGGTTTAGAAATATACAAGTTTCCTCATATTGGCCATATTCCAGAACTTTATCCAAAAAACGAAATTCATCATAATTGTTTGAGAAATAGGCAAGTTCCATCATACTTGGCCATATTACAGAACTTCATCCAATATCATTTTAGAATCCCATTTCCAACGCACATATCAAATTTCATCAAAATCGGTTGATAAATAGACAAGTTCCCTCATACTTTTTCATATTCCAGAACTTCATCCAAAAATCATTTTAGAATCCAATTTCCATCGCGGAAGTCAAATTTCACTAAAATCAGTTAAGAAATAGATAAGTTCCAGCCTAATTGCCCATTCATTTAATTTGCTGAAGGTTTAATTTGAAATGTAAAAGAATTAACTTGAGGTTTTAGATATTAACAGTGACTTTTCTTAGGGCTTAAAAAATATTTGTGTAAGGTTTGGTTCAAATAGGTCAAGTCGTGCGGATTTGTTTAAATATCATACACATATGCTGTACATATGTGCATACCAACACTCACTTTATTTTATAGATTGCTCAACTGCTCACTAAACACCGGTCCAACACCATCTCAACCCCAATTCAACCAGCAAACGGCCCGCAACTCAATCCTCAACCCAACCGCAAACTCTCTTTCAACTCAATCCTCAAACCAGCATATATAAAAAATTGGTCAACAGCTCACTGTATCCTACCCCAACCCCAACTCAACTCCAACTTAACCCGCAAATTGACCCCTAACTTAACCTTCAACTCAACCCCAAACTCAATATCCAACGCAATATTCAAACCAGCATACATATATATATAAAATTGGTAAATATTTATATAACCAGGAATTTTGTGTCAATTCGTATGGCGGGTACCCAACCCTCTTGACGCACAGGTTCCAAAAGCTTTGCAAATCTCGGCCTTGACCATAGAAATTGATTGGCAAAAAAAAATTCTAAATCAAACAAGCCATTCTCGAGATACCATGGGTAAAGACATCCAGACATCCAGGGTTCAGGGACTTTCAAAACGTCGAGAAAAGTGGTTTTGGACCAACCAAATTTTTCATCATTTTTGGTAGAATTTCAATACTTTGGTCTTTTTAGACCGAAATAGTATGGCGGCTGTTCAATCACGTGGTGCCGTATTAGCCTTTTAAATTTTGATAAAAAAAATTGGTGTGAACCGTTACCGAAGGTACCAAATGTCTTGATAGTGAGATTAGGTTAATTTGTAGTCGATGTTTCACAACGTTGCCCAGGTGTTACCACTTGGAGGTATGCTGGTGCTTTCTACATAGTTACAGCGTTGGAATATAGGCCATGAGATACATGGCTATCGACGGTCAACCCCTACGCTATTGAGACTCCCCCAACACCCAGCTTTTATTTAAAATTTAATATATTTTTGTTTATTTAATGAATTCTCATCAAAGTAAACTAATGAAGGTTTATTTGAAACTAAAGAAACCCGCTCAGTTTGTATTAGGAATAGTACAAATTTTAGTTTAAATATTAAAAAGCGTCTACTGCAAAATTAATTGTTTGGTTTATAGGACACTGAAGCATTCACCCCGCGATATATATTGCTGACAAAAAATTATTAAGGTAGGTCGCACATCGAAATCAATCAACATAATATGTTTCCACTTAAACCCTCAAAAAATCTCTGAAAACTAAAAAAATTCCTTAGGCCATTATTTCATTTTGAAAGTAAAAGAAGATGCTAAAGTTAATTTAATTTTTATACTTCTAATGTTTATTTAATTTTTTTTAACAACAACAAGGATATTATACCAAACAGAACGAATATAGAAATATCGAACACAACATCTATTTTAAATTGAACTGTGTTTATAGTTGCCGACAAAATTTTATTTATTTTAAATCTCTGGAAAAGATTTCGCCCCAAAATAAAAGTACATACATAAAAAAGGAACTTATGTAAACTGAAAGACACAGAATCGATATATGTACATACATATTTCTTCCATGGAACAGTGTTTCTCATGTATTTTATGTGTTTCTCGATATTTTTTTATTGTTGTTGCATTTTTAAGCATTTTATGAACATATCTTGTTACAATACTAAACCATTTTTTTATCTTTAAAGTTTTAAGATTTAGCACTTAAAATTGCCACCATGATTTTGCGTGTGTGTTTGTTGGTCTGACACATCTAAAAATAAAATAAATTTTAGGCTAACTACATGTTACGTATTCCATAAGATAGGCACTACATGTAAAGATTTATTACATGTTATTTTCGTTTGATGCATTTAATTTATTATCTTTCAGATCGATTGATCGAAATAAATAAAAAGATGCTAACAGATAAAAAATGTATGTGTACATGAAAATTACATTTATGTATTGTAGATGCACGAATCGATAATTTTTAAATTTTTTTGTGAAACACGATTGCAAATTTATAGAATATAAATGCTGTACTATAAACAGAATAATATGTGTCTGGCTTTTAACTTAATCATATGATCTATGTAAATAATATTTAATTAATTTTATATTTACTAAATAAATAAATAAGAGTTTTCCTTAGGATCATAAAGCCTAAGCATTATACTTTTTTGAATGATTCGAGACGATCGCTACGCGTCCCAAAGACTGTTATATCTCAAAAAATTTAATTTTGGGTAAATCGAAGTCGAAAGTTTAGCTGCCAATAAATCTATTATCTTATGTATATTTTTAAAGTAATGCTTAGTTTTATTGTTCTGGTTACACTATAGAATAAGATTTCATTCGGTTTAGTTAAATAAAGGAAAAATTAAGGAAAATTGGAAAATGTAACACTTTTTGAGAAATTTTTTATCAAATGTTTCCACATATGACTGTCTTTGTGAAATATTTTGAATGAACAATAAAAATATTTGAGGATAAAACAAATTTTTAGTTAAAAGGTTAAATTACCTTAATAAAATATAATTTATTTCAAATTTTAAAAATAATAAAATAAAGTACATATAAACAAAACAAAAATCACAATTCAATTAAATTTCAAATTCAATTCAGTATTATGGTGATGAAATTTATCTTAAAATTAATCACATTCAAGATTAAAATAAAAATCTTTGTATTTAGTCAGAATTAAATTTTTATCACATAGTTCCTTAAGACCCTTTAATTTCTTTGAGCAAATTTTTATTGGGCCCAAATTTAATTTTTTTTTTTTTTTTCATAATTTAAAATATCAAGGACATTTTTTTTATTTGCTTTATCAGTGCATACGACTCGAAATTCATCTGACATCGAATCCTTAATATAAAATTGAAACGGAGTTTTCTTCCACACTTCCACAACACTGATCTTATGTTAATTGATTTTGTTGTTGAGTGTATCAACTTTAAAATTGTTACCGAACAATTTTTGTAAATCTTTAATATTTATAAAGTCCTCGTTTCCCATTTCATTAACTTTGTACAGCGGTTTGGATTTTTTACTTGATTTGATAACGGTGACCATTTGAGCTGGATTGTAAATGGGTCCAGATTTCAAAATCCGTTTTTTCTCACGATCGATCGTTGAATGCATGCTGCCTGCTTCATTTTGTGAGTGCCCTGTCACTAAAAAATAGTGAGTAATTTTTGTTATGTCGAGCTCTTGAACACAATAAAGTAGCAAGGAAACTATAAACTGGTTTTTATTTTGTCCTGCACAGTTGTCTGAAAACAGGACAATAGGTTTATCCAAGCTAGTACAGTTTTCTAAAAATTTGTATAGGCAAGTACCAATTTCATTAACTCCTCGTTTGCTTTCGGATTCGTTCCACACGTAGCAGTTTCCTTGACTGGTACCCAAATTAAATATCGTGAAATTGTATACTGCTAATTTAGACAAGTAGTAAAAGGTTGAAATATCACCGGAAGGAGTAGATATTACCGCTTGTAGATCAAAAACAGCTGCTATGCAAAGGCCATCTTTAGCTTTTTGCTTTTCCGTTTCTTTTATTTTTCTGACAAAATCTTTTGCTTCTAAATGCGGTTTTAGTTGTTGATTATATTTTTCAACGTCTTTGTCAGCGTTAAAAATATTTTTTGCTTCCGCACATACTGAACATTGATCCTTTTTAGGCGAAAAAAATGCGATATTAAAATTAGAATTGAAAATTCTCCGGTACATCAAGTAGTTTCCATATAATTTGTCTTGGCTTTTACAGTAGTTAACATAATCTCTATGCAGATCAGCTAAAGATTTGCCTCCTTCGATATATTCTCGACTACTTCTAGCTCTTACATAATGGCTCTCAATTCGTGGAATGGAATTAATATGCGCCATTATGCCTTTTTTTTATTGATTCGTCAAGCTTTGGATGATTCGAGTGTTTGCCCCGTTTATCAGATTCTACGATGCCATTTTCAGTTTTCTGGAAGAGCGTTCTTATCATGCGATTGAAAATGTTGAGTGTGTTTAAAAAAAATAGTTTACATACTCTAAATTTCGTTGAATTAATTTTAAAATAGTATGCTCTGTTTTCCGTTCTTTGTATTTTCTCTGAATGGGGCATGCAAAACGACATTATTACTTTTACCAGACACCAGGTGGCAGCATGTCATTTTAAAGGATAGCTTTAAATTTTACATTTCGATTTTACACTGAAATATATGGTTAAATTTAGGTGGATCTAATAATTTTATTCATTTTTATTATATTAAACGTTAAATTAACAACAGCACAGGAGAAAAATATACAAAATATTTGTTACTTTCCTGTTTATTAAAAAAATTTTTGTTCTTTCGTTTAATTTTATTTGAAAAGAAGACTACAAAAATGGTTACAACCTGTTGTGTGCCGAAATGCAACAACAAATTTTCAAAAAATTGTGGCATAAAATTTCATCGGTTTCCGTACCAACATATTTTAAAACAAAAGTGGATTATAAAATTACGGCTAGGAAAATATCCCTCAAAATGGTTCCTAGAGTGAGAGGTCTTGATACGGCTTCTTATCAACTGGGAATGGCTGCTGACAGGCTGCAGGGACCACTTTTATTGGACATCGGCTCCTACTTAGGTCAAGACCTTGCCATAAATTTAATCTAGAAAGTATTTGTTTATAATTTGATTTATGATTAGGTAATAACAGAATAAAAATCACCTGTTTAATAAATCTTTTTTAATTCCTGTGGTTTTCGCTCCTAAGAGATTTAATATTTTTTTTTAATTCAACAACATTTGCCATTTTCACTGCTATATGTACTCAAATATTCTGAAACTATTTTAAATTATGAACAACACTAAACTACATGTATAAAACTTAATACTAAGCAAGTAATTAATATGCAACCAAAAACCCAACATGAAACAATTTTTAAATATTTATAAGTAGTGCGATAGAAACGGAGGAAACAAAACTTTTTGAGGTTAAAGGTATTTCACTATATTAAATAGAATTTAATTAAAAACCCGAATGGTTTTTTTGTTTAAAACAGTTAACCATATAACATTTCACTTATTTAAAACTATTCTTTTTATAGACACTACTTAGAAATATTTTAAAATATAAAAATTGTTTCATGTTATTTATTTTTACTATAGATTTTGATGGAAAACACAAATGACATTTTGATTCTATCCTGGAAACGAACGTGCTGCCACAAAAATAGCGGCAAGTACTTTTACTATATGCATGCCCCATTCGAACATTTCCGTTCTACTATTTCGACATTGTTTTGTAAGAATAATCGCCTTGCTGTTATGTCTCCGAGATTCCAAAATAAATTAAATATTTGTTTACGATCGTCGTTATTTATAAGTGAACTACAATTAAAAATACAATTCTCACAGCCAGGTTGTAAGCTTTTGGCTTTAACTGATCGGCCTGTCGCAGTTTCATAAGGTTGCCCAAAATTTCTCTTACGCTTTAATATGTTTTGCTTCCATAGCTCAGAATTTGCAGTTCTTTTCCTTTTATTTAAAATAATTTTCGACTCTAATATATTCAAATCATCACCAGTTGGACCATCTGCATTTAAGTTTCTATATAGATATTACAAGAAAATAATATAATAAAATTAATTACCTGAATCAAGTCTCGAATTATTTAATGGTTTAATATTATTTCCCAATAGACCACAATCAACAGTTGCTTGACTACTATTAACATTCGTAATTATGGGTTCACGAGCATCAGTCACATCATTGTGTATCATGTCAGCTCCCTTAGGAATAATTGCTGGGTCTAATATATTCAGAAGTGGTATAATAGTTCCATCTGAATCATTTAGAATAGCCATATTTTCAATCTGTTAGTAAATCAAAATAATATTATAGGTAGTAGTTAAATATTGAGACGTGCTTTATAACAGTTACCTGCCCTATGTCAATATCCATTATATCTATATTAGTTGAACAAGGAAGTCTGTTAGAATAAGAAACGAATATTTTTTTATCTGAGTCGGCACTGCTCATTTCAATATCCATTATAAATTCGCTGATATTTACGCTAGGATTCTTTTCACTAAGTTCTTGCTGAACATCATCAGTTACATTAATTGTAATGGGATTTAATAAATTTGAATCTTCTAAGTTTAAAGTAAAAGTATAAAGTTATTTTGTAATATATTCATTAATTATTTTATGTACTTACCTTGGCAAATAGGCTTAGAAATTAAATCATGATTCTCTGCCGCATGCGTTTTCAATTTCTATAGTAATTTTACAATATTTTTAGGATTTATTTCATATTTTATGTTATATTAATATAATTAATTACCTTTAAATGGAAAACCATATTTAAAAAAAATTTACTCGGATTGAACACTTTTTACCAAATAATTTTAAATATTAGAGAGCGAAACACAAAACCGTCCGTCCTTTCACGCAGAAAAATTTATATTTACGAACTTCCCTCCAGACCAGGTGTATCATAAACGTACGGTTTACGAAGACTTTGCTATACTAAGGTGTTCGTAAACGTTACACTAAAACAGTACGAATATAGTACGTAATGTGTACTTTTGTCACATGAGAAGTGAAACAAATTTGCGAAGACTTGTGTATGTATTAGCATGTATAAAAGTGTTCATAATGTGTACGCTTAAACGTAATGTTTACGAACTGCTTAAGCGTAACATTGACGAACGGTTTAGTGCGAATTGCCCCATTTAATTAGAATAAAACAATTTTTTTAAATCAATCTTATCTTTTATTTGTATTTTTCTTCAAATAAGCCGCAACACAAGACACAACGTGCCAAATTTGTTAATTAATCTTTTTCTGAAATGAAATAAAATGTTTCAATCATAGATGAAGTACTTCGAGTATTATTTAAATACCTTTCAAAATATTCATTATAATGATTTTTATATGATATTATGGATATAGTGCTGCTCTTGAATGCCACGAAAAACTAACAATAATTATCAGAAGTTTTTATATTTTCACAATACGACAACTTTAATTTAATTTGTACAAAAAAAAATTGAAACTAAAACAAAGCCGCAATATATAATAATTGACAGCACTGTGTATAGAGAATGTAAATGTAGCAGTGTATTATAAAAAAAAGCGTTCGTAAACTGTTCGTACGCTGTACATTTTTGCTGTATACATTTTTGCGCCGGGAGGGTTATACCACTTTTCCTTTGTTTTTATTTTTAAAAAAATTCTACTTAGAATATTGTTTCTAAAAAAGAGTCACATCACTTAGTGCGTTTTGGTTTTTTGATTTTGTAACAGTTTATCGTAAAAATATTTTTTTATTTTGCGACGAAAATTTAACGAAAGAATGTCACAATTTAATTTGTAACACTTATATAGAAATAAATTTATAAAATCAATTAACATTCTTTTCGAATATAGAATTTCATTTATTATGTGACTGTCTTACCGAAAATATTGGGCCGAAATAATAGCAAGAAGTTTTGTCATAAATGAGATGTAACAGTTAAATATAAAATATTACAACTAAATTTTGCATTAATTTGTCTAAAATTCAGTTACATTTTACTTATAACAGTCTTGTAGATAAAAATTTTGGTAATCTAAAATGGTCATAACACATTTTTATTAATTAATTATAAAAATGATAAAGAATTTACTAATTTTATTTAATTAAACAATACTTCTATGCCAAAAGAACCATATTCTAAAATAAAATAAAAAACGATTTTTTTGGACTTGTAACAGTCTTTGGGACGCGTAGCGATATGCAAAAGATGTCGTGGATACATTAATTCATGAACCGAACGGTTATTTCATGATCACATACTCGTATCTGTTTAAATAAATGCAAAAAAAAAACTGAAGTTGAATATAAATCGTAATCCTTATCGTATGAGATATCGTTTCCAAATGTACTTTTTTCGTTTTCTAACCGTTGTTCATTATGCTTTATTACTCAATATTTCTAATAAAATAGACTGTTACAAATACTATTTTCTATTCATCTGTCAAAATGCTGCGGGAAAATAAAAGAAAAAGCATTATCCAAAGAGCTCTGTGTCGCCAAAATTGCTCCTCATCAACGTGGAAAATCTAGTGAGGAAACCGGTACCATTTATAATACATCCCAAGTATAACAACACAGAACTCAAAATTGAGGTATTGTATTTTCCTTTGGATTTTGACAAAATATCCGAAACTCACACAACTCGAATTCATTAAAAATACAACATAGTATTGGTGTGTATATGTATACATTTTATATAACATTTTTTTTTTTACTTACGTAGTTTATCAGATTGTTTTTGTGGCTTGTTATAATAGGTTGATCGGTGCAGTGCTTTAGAATATTGCTTTTTTTTGTGTTAATAAATATTTCAAAATCAATAATAATGAAAGATGAAGGGTACGACTTAAAAAAGTTCATTAGATTGAACTTGAAAAATATTTTCACTGACGAGCTGTCCCGGAAGTTTACGTTTAATGGACAGCAAGGGAATTTAAGTGCCAAACATTTCAACATTATAAAAATTTTGAGAGGTAAATTTTGTCACACAAATTTAATAATTAATATTTAACAATTTTAATATTTTATAATTTTAGATTGTACTTTGGAAAAATTTCCAAAAGCGGCACAAGCAGAATTTAAACAAATATCAACTAAATATTTTTATTATTTAAAAGATAAGCGAAACAAAAAAAATGACGAAGGCTGAAATTTGTACTTGTTCCTTTTATATACATATACTAATTTAATTATATTTTGAATTTTTTTTAATTAATAACTAGAGTTAAGAATTAAATGGCAATCACAATTTCCTGTGATATTTTGAAATATTTATGCCTTATACATTTTATTAAAATTTTGAATTACTAAATAATTCTAAGAAACGATAAAAATGTATGATCAATTAGAATATTCTGTGATAACAAATTAAAAATATTTACATATACATATTTGGTTACCAAAATAAAAATACAAAAATATAAATTTTGTTTCATTAATGAATAATTTGATTAACTCGCCAAATTTCGAGCTTGACATTTACACACATACACATTAAAAAATATTCCCGCCAATATTATTTTTACACACACACACATGTATACAATTTTTATATAGTGAGTTCTGTGAGTTCCCAATAATTGCGACACGGTGCATACGTTTTCTTATAATAATTCGTAACTCAAACAAAGGTTAACCCAGAACTAAGTTATGGATATGTTATGGAATATTATAAAATAGTTGGATTTAAAAATACTTGGGATTGGTCATTTTTTTATTATTTTGATTTTCAACTTTAGTTGTATGTCTGTAACGATCAGCGAATAAGGTTGTTCTCAATCGAATTATTATTTTTTTTTTTTCGAAGACCAAAACAATGCAGCTAGCATATTTCGAAATATGTAATAGTGTAGTGTGGCGATGAAACAAAATGTTCGAGAAACGGAGAGAGGGAGTGGTTATGAGGAAGAAAAAAGGAGAGAAATATATATAAAGTTTTTGCGCGTCGGTTTTTTTTTTGTTTTGGCGTCAGTCGAGTTTTTATCTGGAAAAAGACAACAAGTCAAGTCAAGTTTTATCGTGGTGAAAAATATAATTGACCATATTTATGAAAAAAAAAAAATATATTGCTCGATTATTGTTAATAGTTATTAACTAGAAAAAAAAATTGTTTAATTTTATTAAATAAAAGTGTGAATTAATCAAATTACAAACATTTGGTTTTTTTTTTTTGTTAATTGGAAACCTGTGCGTAAACACCCTAGTGGTGACGCCAGACGCTTATGCGATTGCGCTACTAGCTAGAAATCTTAGATGAATGTTAATTTCATGAAGCGACAAAAAGGAAACTGTAAAACTCTGGATATAATTTGTGCACCACCATTTATTACACGATCACAATCCACCGTATTTACCATACAACGCTACGCACGCGTTGCCTACATATACAACGGGTCTACTATATCTATGTAAGCACAATATAGCGGAACAAATACAGAAGCTAAAATATGTACATTTATGAGCGACGAGGCAGCCAGTTATTTTACACCATAACGGCAATACATTTCTAAACGGTCGAGTATTCGGTTTCGTGGAACAAATACCGCAACAAACAACACGGACACCACAACAAGCTCAGCAACTTACAGACAGCTAAGAATTTCATTCATTTATTTATATTATTATTATTTTTCTTTTATTTTTTTTCTTATTTTTATTTTTTTTTTCTCATTCATTTAATTTTTAGTCATCGATATTTAATTTCAAATCAATTTCAAATCAATTTCAATTAAATTTAATTTATAGATTTTTTTTTGTTTTCCATTTTTTTTTCTAAATTTTACAACTGTGTACATTTTTCACCACTGCTTCCTTTTCCTTATAACTAAAATTATTCATAGTTTTTTTAATTTAATTAATTTTTATTGTTCTCCCATATCGAACCTAAGCGTGTCTAGTACTATCAATTTATTTATTTTTTTTTATGTACATTTCTTGATAGTCGGACTTGTTTAGTGTCGAACCACTATATGATTTTTTTTTTCCAGCTCTATCTCTCTTTTTCTGGAATATGCAAACAGATTCAGTTTTTTTTTGAAGTGAATTGTTATTTAAGGATGAGTGGCTAGGGTGTGTCTGTATTGTGGGAGTATGGGGCATCATGAGTTGTGGCAAGCGAGAGGCACATGATTTTTATTTTTTTTTTTGATCTGTAGGGCTATATGGTTGTAGATTTTTGAATCCCCCCACCCTGACTAATTCCGGGAATTATCAATAGAGCAAGCATGTGCCGCCCTCTCAACCAAGCCGTTACATGTCGTTGCGTATGCTGTGCTACTGTATGCCGTTGCGTAAATAGCCCAATCCTAATTCAGCAACAGTTCTTCAGCATGGCAACAGACGTTGAAGAAATTATGAAATTAGTAATAAGACCGTTAGCAGGATCTGGAAAAAATGGTGTACCTAATCACAGAACAGTGGTAAAAGTAAAACTGACCGAGGAGCACAGGTTATTGAGGTTGCCGTTTGCGGAGACTCATCGAGATAAAGATTTCAGCAATGTTTTATTCTCAGACGAAAATGTATTTCAGTCGGACTGTGGTAAAAGACCTGCTGTTGTTCATCTGTTGGTGCGTTTGCTAAGGGAAAGCTCGCCTTCAATGGGAGGTTCCTTTTGACAACATCTTGCAGTTCTACCAAAAAAAAAAACAATCGCACCACAAAAAAAAATACACATTTTATCAACATTGTGCAAAGAAACCACTTTTTAAAAAATAATTATCGAGAACTTAATTATTCCATTTGAAAATTAAATTATGTGTTGGCATATTAAGAATAATATATATTTTTGGTATTAATCCTAATATTCTATAACTATCTAAATCTACCATTGATTATTCATTTATTTATTTATGTTTTTTTTTTTTTTGATAATAAATTTTATTTATTAAGAAAATTTATTTGTGGCAACATTTAGTAGATATGTTTATGTAGGAAAATTCCAAAAACAACCCAAAGAAAAAAAAAATGTTCAAAAACTTACTGTTCACCTCAAGTCACTCCAAGGCCTTTTCGTTTCTTGAATGAGCGGTTTTCTAAAAAAAAAAAAAAAATGTTAAGATCTACCACGCACCACCATAAAATTCTTATAAATTTAAATTATTTAATTTTACTAAAGTATTATTAAATAACTAATGTTTTAACCAATTCTTTTTAATTCAGTTATTTTGAAATCTGATTTTAGTTTATTTCAATTCTAATGTAAACTTTTAGGGTTGGGTACGAAATTCTGTTTTACAAAATTCTGTTTTACATAATTCTGTTTCACAAAATTTTGTTTCACATAATTCTGCAAGAAATTAACTCTGCAATTAATTTTTTTGCGACAAAAAATTTAATTGCAGAATTAATTTCTTGCAGAATTATGTGAAACAGAATTTTGTGAAACACGCATGACGACACGCGTGACAGACACGTGTGACATACGCATTGCGTATGAGTGTAACTGTACGAGTATATCTGTTTATACATGTGTTTGTGTGTATATGTGTATGTGTTTATGTGTGAGTGTGTGCATGTTTTTATATGTGTGTGGCTATGTGTGCCTGTAAGATTGTGTGTGAAGGTTTATTTGGGTGTGTATGTGTCTTTTTATCTGTAGGTGGGTGAAAATCTTCGAAATACACAGTGTGCCCATGTAATTAATAGTGTCGGATTTTTACCGGTTTGATATTTCTTTGGGAGGTGGGGTTTGATTTGACCTTCTTTATTATGTTTATGTTATGAACCACTGTAATTTAACCAAAGTTTCTGCTGCGAAGCTTCAAATAGACGCCCAGTAATCATTTGAGCCCACCATACGTAAGTTGATGTTCTCCGGAGTCAGGCAAAAGAAAAACACGTCTTCTGATTCTCTCCGTAACAGCCCGGGCACTCGGACATAGCGTTGTGTCTGAACCAATACAGGTGTGTACGGAAATATCCGTGCCCGATCAGCAGCTGGGTCAGAATTAAGATAGAAGTCAACTTCACCTTGTTGGTGGGTTAACCAAGTACATGTCTATCATTGGTATGAGGTGAAATTTCCATTATCC
Source organism: Tipula vernalis (assembly GCA_958295665.1). NCBI lineage: Eukaryota > Metazoa > Arthropoda > Insecta > Diptera > Tipulidae > Tipula > Tipula vernalis. Next base: position 271,049,369 of record OY282560.1, read on the forward strand.
CTTATCTCGTTCGTTCTAACGTTATTGCCATTCAGATTACGATTCGCCCTAGCCGTTGTTTGGGATCTGTTAAGGAGTAGCTTATGTCGCTTCATTGCCAATAGATCAATTTGTCACATTCCCGCTTCTATATATGCCGCATCATCTGGTACCGAGTGAAATATACAGATTAATCTTAGCGCACACCGTCGGTATGCTGCATCCACATTTCTCTTAAACCTGATCTTATTATTATTATTATTGATTAAAGGCCCATGTGGGCGACAAGCCACCTCGCACTGCGACCTAAAAGATCTATTGTGCTGGACCCTACTTAATTATCCATCCAGTCAATATTCAGGTTTTTAATGAATCTGATAATACTACTGGCCGGTACAAGATACATACTATCCGGGCTCATTGTTCTCCCTCCTAGATGTTGCAGTCTTTGCTGGAAAATGGCTGGGCATTGGCACAAAACATGTTCCGCTGATTCCGCTTCCAGATCGCAGAAGCGGCATCCATCTGTCGTACTTACACCCATCTTCTTAAGGTGATACCTTAAGGAGACATGACCTGTGAGGAAGCCCGTAAGCAGCCTCAACTCAGGTTTCCTAAGTTCAAGACACTTCTTAACCCTGACAGACGAAGGTGATATAAATTTCTTCGCCTGTCCCAAACCTGGAATTCTGCGCCAGTAGGAGGACTTTTGAACATCCCCAGCGTTATACCGCTGCTCTAAGGTGTCCCTTAGTGACGCCGCAGTAAGGTTCTGGTCCAATAAATGGAGATGCAGAACCCTCACGGGCGAGGCCATCAGCTGCCTCGTTTCCTTCGAACCTGATCTTATAATTATCCTTTAGAATTAGAAACAAAAATTTCGAAAAAACAGAATTTTGTAAAAACAGAATTTTTTAAAACAGAATTACGTACCGATCCGAAACTTTTAACTTTTTTTCACTACTACCTTATATAAAAAAACATGACTTATCCGACATTAAGTGGAACACGCTAGTTTATTACAATCGGTGTTGGCAGCCACAGTTAGTAAAAATCCTACTACTTGCTATTGGTTGAATTGCACACACCGGTACTTTGAGGCTATAAGCAGCCAAACTTAATACAAAGCACGATTGAGTTTGTTCAAATTTAACCCGTTGGTGGGTCGTTTCGTCTATCCGATTTGTATTTTTTTTTTGACAATACAAAATATTTTTATTTTAAATTTTATTTTATGATGTATATTTCAGCTCAGGTGAAAATATGTAATGGCCCAATTTACTGTATCATTGTTCAGCCGATTAAAAAAAAACAAAACGATTTCTCCACAATCAGTACCTTTTCCTTTCTTTTTCCCTAAACATACCTTGGTTTTGGAACAACAGTTCTTGTTTTGGAGAGTTAATTTTTTTTCTCATTTAGCTTCCACAGCGAATTCTACACAACAGATTCTTATATAATTCTTGTCAATTTTAAAGAGGAAACTGAAAAAATGAAGCTCGGAAAAGATAATGACTAAAAAATCTCTTAAATCTTTGGCATGGTACATTCCAATCACTTTGCCATCTTCGTTTTCTACAGAGTAAGTAACAGAGCCATATTTTTTATTAATTCTCCCGATCGTATATGAGGGTGCCAATTTCGCGGAGAAATATTTTGATTTATTGCTCATCGGATGAGTGAGTCTTAATGTAAACTTTTTGACCAGGCTAAAAATGTATCGGACTTGAACGTAAATTACAAGTTCGAGAATACGTTTCAAATGCTTTGTTCAAATTATTCCTGACAACTTCATGGATAATCGGTAGTTTAATGCCTGCTGGTAATGTTTCAACTTCCGATTCATTTAAAGAACTCGCTTCCCTGAGAAGTTTATATGTGCTCGCACCATTTCATATCCAAACAGACTGTAATAAGGGGAATAATTTGTAAAGCGGTGTACAGCACTTCGTAAAGCGGCTGATATGTCGCTTAGGTGTTCGTCCCACAATTTATGATTAGATTTTATGTATGACTTGATTGCACTCAAGACCGATCTTGACATCACGTCAGACTCTTCCTTCATAACATCACTTTTTAGAAAACTAATTATATTTGAAGATGATCCTTTATTAAATGCTTTTAAAATCGGAAATTTAGTCAATTGATCCAGCACTATAAATATAATAGTTTTCCCGCCCTTTGAACGTCGGTACGGCCCAAGAAAATCCACGTAGATTTTCTGGAATGGGCGTTCGACAAAGGTTGTGCGTCCCATTTTTGGTCATGTTATTGTATTGGGAAATTTTGTCGTTTTACATATGTCACAATTTGTCACATAATCGTAAACGTCCTTTGCCATTTTCGGCCAATAGAAAAGATTCCTTAGTCTGGTCAACGTTTTATTTATACCTCTGTGAGCTGCAGTTGGCTCATCATGCCCATTTTTAATTAGTTCCGGAATCAAAGGCTCAGGTATCCACAATTTCCAAACGGGCACATCAAGAATCACATCCTTGGATTTACGTTGGTTTACGGCGGTCATTTGAAATCCGTAAATTAGGATACTGAAGGGGCTTAGCAGCTACGTTAATTTTAATAGTGGTATAACCATCATCAATAAAGGCTGGAGATTCGAGGTCTATCTTCTCTACGCAAACTGTTTGGCATAACTTCAGTTCCTCACCTGTATCACAATATATCCTCGAGAGGGTATCCGCCACTACATTGTCCTTACCTTTTTGATAAACAATTTCAAAATCAAAGCATTGCTTGTAAAGGCTCCATCTTGCCAATCGGTTGGTCAGATCGCGCATGTTCATTAGCCACTTCAGACTGGTCAGTAATCACTATGAATCTGTAGCCTTTTAATTGATAGAACGGCAGCCAGACACTCCAGTTCAGTCACCGTGTAATTTTCTGTGCTGAGTTGAGCTTCTGAGAGAAGAAAGATATCGGCTGTTCTGTGTCGTCTTCGCACTTTTGAAACAAGACCCCTCCAAGTCCTTCCGTGCTCGCATCGCAGCTAATAAAGAATTGCCTGGAATAATACGGGCTCGTGAGCACAGGAGCTGTAGACAACAGAGATTTTAATCGCTCAAGAGCATTCTGGACAACGCTGCTCCAAACTATCTTTATCCGTTTTTTCAAAAGATCTGAAATCGGGGCTGATACTTGGGCGTCCGATGGATGATATATATCGAGTTTTATTCTTATATTGCACGGGCAATTGTATACGACCTGCGATAAAATTTTTGGTGCCGTCAGCAGTTTTAACCGACGCATTCATTTTATGGTATTTTTGATTGATATCCAACAGAAAATTAATTGACTCTTTACCCAGAATTCTGATGCTCGCTTCACTATCAAGCAATCCGGACACTGTTTTTCCACAGATACTAACGTTTAAATAGGGCATAATATCAGTTTCCATTGAAGGTGAGCCTAGAGTGGTGGCTGCGCATTCGCGGTATAATTTTTTCTTAGCAGTGAAATATTTAAGCATAGGTTTAAGTGACGATTTCTTTGAAGATTTTAGTTTGAACCAATTCTATGATTGCTTTTGCATTAAAAAACTTTAGATTTTATCTTGGACAAATTCGGGATCATGGTCTGGTTCGGGAAAAAGTTGAACTATTGGGACTAGTTATTGGAGTTAAATGAGGGGTTTCCCTGTTTGTAAAGATTTGTTGAATCTGGATGCATTCTGGTTTTATTGCGGACTTTTGCATCCCAGCTCTGGCAAAGTCCCGATCTCATGTTTTCTGAGTTATTGTGGAACCTACAATTGGTACAATTTATTTTTTTTTTACATTTTGTTGCCCACAGCCAAAACGAAAAACTGATCCCTACAATTCCAACATACGACAAACTGAACTTTATTATTGGAACTGTTAAGAACATCGACACAATTAAAGCCATTGTACTCAGCTGTTTGACTGACACCTTGAATTTCATTCTCGTAAGATATTTGTTTCGGCTGATAGATCGTTCTAGGATCATAACCAGACTGTGCCCACAAATTTTCATAAGATTGAGAGAGGATTCTAAATTGATTGATTGAAGTAACCTGAACATTTATTATTTTTGTCACGATAAGCAGGCTGGAGGTTACTTTTAACTACGTCAAGAAGCTCTGATTCGCTAAATTTTTCTTATTATTAGCCGATTGTTATGAATCTCTATGTCCAAGATAAAATTTTGCACTGTTTCTCTAGTGGATTGTGCTCTTCGGTAAATATAACGACGAGTTTCTGCTTCCTCTTCAGGATTGGAGAACGAGGATAACATTGCCTCTTTTATCTTGTTCCAGTTTGCAATTGGATTGCTCTTACGTAGTTTCATAAAAAGATATCTGCTCCACCGAACACGTAATCAAATATATATCTGTCTAGAGAATTACTATCATAGACAGTGCGCCTAGCCAATGTTTCAAACGGAAACACGAAATCGCTAACACTGCTACCTTTAGAACCATTGAAGTTTAAATTTCTCCACTTTGGAAATTTTTGGCTTGGATCAAATTTCATATCACTGAATACGTTACAAACACGATTAGCATCTCCAAAAGTTGTATTATTTTGGTCACCTTTGCGTTGAACAAGATTATTGTTGTGTATATTCATTCGATTGAAATCCGCAGTTCTTTTTTAATATTCAGAATGCACTTGGACAGATGGACGAATTTCTGGTGTCGCTAAGCTATTTTGTAAAGCAGGAAATTTTTTTGAGAGCTTCTCCTATATTGATCGGTAGTTCAGAGAGAGTTGAGGAACATTTTGAGTATCCGAAACACCAAATGCTTGACCATTTCGGTAAGCAAGTAACTGTGGTTGGATTAAATCCAATCTTCGTTGTTGATTTGTTATAGCGTTATTGTTTTCAAGAACTTGAAAGGGAACAGTTTCTGACTTTGCAACAACTGAGTCACGATGATAGACTTGTTACATATTCCCCTTTACTGTATTAGGTGATGAAATGGTTTCACCAAGGCTTTCATCTGCCATGGCTGAATCCTCTTTGTCTCTATGGATTGCACCGATAATCCTCGTCCAAGTAAATTTGGACTGAAATTTAGGTATGGCACCTCCATTGTTTTTTGCTACCGGTGTGTTGCCGCATCCCGTTTCGATATCAAGATAATCCTCTAGTAACTTCATAGATCTGCGATTTGATCCCAAAATTCTGGTCAAATCGGTGTCCGAACCAACAGAATTAACAAAACAATAGAAAGTTGTTCTTTCTACTCATACCCAATGGAATGAGAATTTTCATGACATTGACGGCGTTCAACTTCATAAACTACAGGAGTATGAATCTTTGTCGGTTTTAAACTAGGATCGACTAATCCCTTTCTTAACTTTCGGTCAGTTTAACCTGAGCTTTTGGATAAGTATGATCGATGTTTCGTACCAAACACTCGATTTTTATTTCATCGAAATTAAGATAGTTAAAAATATTTCGTTGTGCCATTTTATTATCAGAGATAGTTAACTATAATGTACTCTAACAACTTGGTTAAAACAAGAACAACAAATTTGAAAACAAATGGTAAATTGGTATTGATTGTTAAGTGATTTAAGAATCAATTATAATTAAATTAATAAGATTAGTAATTATAAAATTAATAAATTGTATGTTGGTAATCAGGACTTTAATATGCGTAATATTATTTCAAAAAAAAAATCACTGAAAATTTATAACGGGAAGTGTGAATCTCTGCGCTATATGATTAAAGTTAAAAAAAATTTGAAATTTATAAACAAGCGTAAACTCCTTTAGCTAGATTTCAATTATGTATGAGCTTAATTAGCTGTCTAACCGAAGACCAATTATCAGGAAAAACAGAATCACTGTTAAAATCACAACTCATAATTCGAACTCAGATCAAACCAGTATACTCAAGTAAAAATATTCAATATGATTTGGAAAATCTAAATAATTTTATTCTGAATAGAAAGTTAGAATCACCAAAATAATCAAAACTTTCCTGATTATTAGGAAATAAAATCATATTGGCCCAAAATGGAACCAAAAATATCCAAAACGAAAAACAAACCAATTAAAAAAAAAATCTTAGCCAAAAATAGAGTTTCGAAAAAAATAAAAATAATATACTTCTCAAATGTTTTTGTCATTGACACAGCTAATCCTACTCCGCGTAAGAGCTGACAGAATCACTGTTTAATCATAATTAAACAGAACTAAAACAAACTGTATCAAAAAAAAAAAACTTAACAGTATAAAATATTTGAAATGGAACCTAAAACAAGAAGATTAGTCATTCGCCAGACTTTTAACATATGAACTTACGCGAATTATACGACTATCTGATAATGGTTGAGTAGTGAAGCACCCTGGATATCTTTTTAGGATTACCAAAGTAACAAAATCAAAAGTGCCTTTCAGGTCATGTTAACTTAGTCTTCATTGACCTTCAGGTCCCTGTTTCGGCGCCATGTGGTGAAAGACCTGTCATTGTTCATCTGTTGGTGCGCTGGCTAAGGGAAAGCTCGCCTTCAATGGGAGGTTCATTTTGACAACGTCTTGCAGTTCGACCAAAAAAAAAAATAATCGCACCACAAAAAAAAATTACACTTTAATCATCACTGCGCAAAAAACCATTTTTCCCTTTTTAAAAAAAAACCGTTACTTCATTATCGAGAACTTATTTATTTCATTTAAAAATTAAATTATGTGTTGGCATATTAAGAATAATATAAATGTTTGTTATTAATCCTAATATTATATAACTATCTAAATCTACTATTGGTTATTCATTTATTTATTTATTTTTTTTTTTTGTTAATTAATTTTATTTATTAATTAAATTTATTTGTGGCAACATTTAGTAGATATGTATATGTAGGAAAATTCCAAAAAAAACCCAAAGGAAAAAAATGTTCAAAAACTTACTGTTCACTCCAAGTCACTCCAAGGCCTTTTCGTTTCTTGAATGAGCGGTTTTCTAAAAAAAAAATGTTAAGATCTACCCACGTACCAACACAAAATTCTTATAAATTTAATTAATTTAATTTAACTAGAGTATTATTAAATAACTTATGTTTTAACCAATTCTTTTTAATTCACTTATTTTGAAATCTGATTTTAGTTTATTTCAATTCTAATGAAACTTTTAACTTTCTTTCACTAGTACTTTATATAAAAAAAAACATGAGTTTTATCCGCCATTAAGTTGATCACGCTAGTTGGTTACAATCGGCGTTGGCAGCCACAGTTAGTAAAAATCGTACTAATTGCTATTGGTTGAATTGCACACACCGGTACTTTGAAGCTATAAGCAGCCAAACTTAATACAAAGCATGATTTTGTTTGTTCAAATTTAATAAGTTTGACTTAACCAGTTGGTGGATCGTTTTTTTTGCAGCACTTTATTACACTTGAAAAAAAGTGAGTATCATTCAGCCATGGCTGTATGATACTCACTTTTTTTCAATTACAATAAAGTGCTGTGAAACTAGTAAAGCGAAACAGAGAAGGGTAGTGTAGACAACACTACATGCAAATATTTTGAAGTTTCAGATAAACAAAATATGTAAATATATTCAAAACTTTTTTTGCGTTGAAATAGCCATTTTGAAGAATATTTATTTTTTGGTTCTTGGCCCGCATATAATAAATTTGCATTAGCTGCCGCAATTATTGCAGCGACATAATTTATATGTTAAGTTAATTTATATATTATTTTCCTTTGTATACAAATTTTGTTTGGTAGAAATGTCAGAAAAAAGTATCTAATGTCAAAAAAAAAAAAGAATCAATTCCAATTCTTTTTTTGCTATATTTGCTCGATTAACTGCTAGAAAAATTGAGCTACCACTTTTTTTGTGACGTTTCAATATTTTTTTCAAATCTATGGTGTACACACTCACTCTCACAAATATTTTGTATATGTTATATATTTTTTCTCTCACTCCGTTTGTCCTTCCTAGTCACTGAAAAAGTGGGAAAAAAGTGAGTATCATACAGCCATCGACAAGCGACTCAACTTAGGAGGCCTATTATGAACTTGATGCGAAGCAAATAGTGTTTTACACCAAGCTTCGGTGCCACGAACAATATAGTAAAGCTCGATGTAAAAAATGATGGCGCAATAAAAAAATGTATTGGTTCGGTTGATAATGGCGTTCAGTAAAATAAAAACTCTTACAAAATAATTTAATTTATAATGTTTATTTTTGATTTGATCGCCTCGGCTGATGATTTTAGAAGAGAATGATTTTTTTATAGAAATATAATTTTTACAATGGTTTAGTTAGTATTAATTATGATAGGTGGCCAATAATTATGGTTAAGCCATAATGGTACTGAACGCAACCGCTAAGTTAATTATACTTATATTGAACGCAACCATGACTTATAACGCAATTTTTTACATTTATAAGGTTTTGAAAAGTAACATTGTCAAATTAAATTTTAGTTTGTAAACAATACAAAAAAGGTAACTAATTCATTCTGATTAATTTAATATAGATTAATTCAATTAAATATTCAGCGTATTTCCTTGACAAATTTACAACAACAATTGCATATAATAATTCCCCGCAAGAATAACATTGACCCAAAAAAAAATTGGGTTTAATTAAACATAATTCTAATTCTTGGTTATGATACCTGCCACCAGATTCATAATACATAGTAAATTTATATTTTATTTCGAAAGGTTGACTTTTGTCAATTAAATCAAATTGGCTATTTTCTTGGAAAAAAATAAACCCCAAAATAATTCGAATTAAATTTTGGTCAACAAAATACGCTTATTATTAACTATTTCAGGACATAAATATAGTGTATTGCAGTGAATGTTAAGGTAAGTGTTTATGTAAATATTAAATTGTTAATATAATTGGAAAGCTAATTAAATTTTACATTTTTATATAATTTCGGTTATAGCAAACAACAAATTGAATAGCCCGTAATTCATAACTTAAAGATAAGTGTATAATTGAAATATATTAAATATTAATTCTAAATGTTGTTATTTTGCTTGCAGCTTCTGTTGGTGGCTTCAACATACCGGCCGCCTTGAATCAGTTGATTCAACACACAGGGAGTAAACATAATTTGTGCATTGGTCGTTTTATGTTTCCTGATGAAGTTTTAAGTGTCACGACTCTGATTTGATTATCAGATCCTGAATGCAGCTCGACTATTTTACCCAATAACCACTTTGATGGGGGTATATTATTTTTTATGATGAGAACAATATCACCAGTTTTCACATTATTTTGTTTTTTATGCCATTTGCTTCTGTGCTGTAAGGTTGTAACTCTAGAGACCATCTTTTCCATAAGTGCTGATTCATGTGTTGATTCATCTGCCATCTGGATAGTTTTGATATTTTAACATCGGAGAAATCTTCAGCAGGCAGCTGTACTGTAGGTCGACCAATCAGAAAATGACCTGGTGCTAAGTAATCAGTATCCTCACTTGACAATACGCAAATTGGTCTCGAATTTAACATTGCTTCTACCTCGACTAGCAACGTTGTAAACTCTTCAATGGTGAGTATATGTCCATCGGGTACTCTTCGCAGGTGGTATTTTGCACTTTTGACAGCAGCTTCCCAGAGTCCCCCAAAATGTGGTGCGCTTGGAGGAATAAATTTTAATGAAATCTGGTCTGTTAATAAAAAATTTGAAAAAATATTAGTATTTTGTCGCACGAATTTAAACAATTCATTTAAGTGATTGCGAGCTCCAATAAAATTTGTGCCATTGTCGCTGAGAATTTCATTTGGTACTCCTCTGCGGGCTATAAATCTTCTGAGGGCAGCTATATATGCATCGGTGGTCAGATCGGAGACGAGCTCAATATACACAGCTTTGGTCGCTAGACAAACGAAAATACAAATGTAGCTCTTGTATGTCTTCTGACCTCTTCCTTTGGTTAAGTGGATTGGAAATGGACCTGCATAATCTACTCCAACTTTGTAGAAAGGACGGAATAGTTCTACTCTTTGAATTGGAAGTTCGCCCATGACTTGATTGAGTTCTTTTGCATCATACTTGACGCATTTTACACAAGTATGAACTACTTTGCGAACTAAATTTCTGCAGCCTAAAATCCAGTATTTGCTACGTAGGGTTGCCATCATAAGTGATGGCCCGGCATGCAGGTAACGTAAATGGTGTTCTCTCACTATGATTTCTGTTAGGTTTTTGCAATTCGGAACTGAACAGGAGGGTGAAGCATTTGGTAATCGTTTTTCTTTTATATTAATGAATCGCAATACATAAGCCAATATTCGGACTATTTTATTAAAACTCGAAAATTTGTCTATTAATTCATCTAATATATTTGGGTTATTAATTTGTGTGTTTAGTGATTGGCTGCGCATTTCTTCTGTTGTACAATACCGTATTCTTGTATCATTTGGCCAGCTCTTCGTATTAGTCAACCATTTTGGACCGTTCCACCATAAATTAAGGCCTTGTAATTTTTCTGGATCAATTCCCCTTGAAGCGCAATCAGCAGGATTATCTTGAGTATCAACGTGTCTCCACTGCGCTCTATCCATATGTGTAAGGATTTCTCCAGTCCTGTTGCCGACAAAAGTATTCCATTTAGAAGGATGCGCTGACAACCAATCCAAGACGATTGTGGAGTCTGTCCAAGCGACTACTTCTATGATTTCTCTTTTCAATGCTTTTTCGACGGTTGACAGAAGTCTGGTCAATAGTAACGCACCGCACAACTCTAAACGAGGAATTGAAATTTGCTTAATCGGAGCCACCTTAGTTTTTGCTGATAACAGTTTAATAAATGAATTCCCATTTGGATCGATTATTTGGCCGTAAACGACTGCTGAATATGCGTTTTTTGAAGCATCGGAGAATCCATGTAAGGTAAGCTTGCTGTTAACACTTGTATTTAGGTATCTGTCCAACGTGATGTTTTCAATTTTAGGTAAGTTGTCCCGTATTTTTAACCATTTAGCTACTAAGTCATTTGGTAACTGATCATCCCATCTAAGATTTTCTGCACACAAAGTTTGAAAAAATATTTTTACCGCTATTGTCACTGGTGTAAGCCATCCCAAAGGGTCAAACATTCGACTTGCTTCTGACAAAATTCCTCTTTTAGTTAACGTTGATTGGTCGTTTAGGTTAACTTTGAATTGGAAACAGTCGGTTGTTGGGTTCCAGTGCAACCCTAGCACTTTAACGTTGCTCGATTCCTCTATTTTTAAAACGTTTTGTTGATTATTCGTTGCGGTAATATTGTTCAGCACGTCTTTCTCGTTAGATAGCCATTTCCTGAGGAAAAATCCTGAACTTGATAAAATTAAATTAACTTCGTCTCTCAATTTGATCGCGTCCTCAATTGTGTCAGCTCCAGTCATTAGGTCATCTACGTACATCTCATTTTTAATGTGACTTACTGCTTCCGGGAACGATTCTCGGAATTTGTTTGTTGCTTCATTCATGGCGCGTGTGGCTAAATATGTTGCACTGGCTGTACCATAGGTAACAGTCTGGAGTTCGTAGGTGGTAAACGGTGTAATTGGTGATTCTCGCCAATTTATTCTCTGGTATTTGGTATCTTCTGCTGCTACTCGAACCTGGCGGTACATTTTTTCGACATCAGCGGTTATTGCAATCTTGTACTTCCTGAAACGACATAAAGTTTCGTAAAGAGTTGGTTGAACAGTTGGTCCAACTGCGAGGCATTCATTTAATGATGTTCCGCTATCCGTTTTACAAGAACCGTCAAAAACCACTCTTAATTTGGTCGTACTACTAGTACTTTTAAACACGCCATGATGGGGTAGATAATAACCGTTGATTTTGGCTTGGTCTTCGCTGATTGGTTTCATATGGCCCAATTGTATATATTCACTCATAAAATCCTTGTACATTGAAGCAAACTTTTGATCTATTAGAAAGCGTTTCTCCATTGAATGCATTCGCTGTAATGATGTTCGAAAAGAGCAACCCAAGATAGTCGGAGAAAGTTTAAACGGTAAGCGTACTTCAAATCGGCCGTTACTGGTGGTTATGCTGGTTTCCGTAAAATGCTGTTCACAAAACTTCTCCTCCTGTGACAAATGATACTGGTGGCCTCAATTGCTTCGATTTTCCAGAACTTACGTAATGATTTGTCGAGGTTATCTTCAGGACTACCAACATTAATTTTAACAGATTGTATGTGCGACACTGCCCTTGATTCACCCGCAACTACCCATCCCAATTGCGTGTTTTGCAAATTCATTCCGTTGTAAGTAGCTTTTCCTTCTGAGAGTATTTCGAAAAAGGTATCTGATCCAATAATAATATTAATTTCCTTGCCTTTGTAAAAATATGAATCTGCCAGTTCGTATTGATTAAAATAATTGAGGTCAATAAAATTTGCTATGGATGGTTGTTTCGCAGTTAGTTTTGGGAACACGAATGCATCTATTTGTATATTTGGTACTTGTTTGTTCCACGGTGTGATGTTTAATAATACTAGCCCCTTTGTGTAACCATTGGTTGCAGCTCCAATACCCGTTATGGCAATCTTAGCGTTGCTTCGTTTTAGCTTTAGTCTTTGCGCACAACTCTCTGTAATGAAGGAACCTTGTGACCCTGAATCCAGCAATACTCGACACAAGTGTTTTTGGATCAAGCCGTTAATTACATTAACTAAAGCGGTTGGTAATAGGGAACATTCCTGATTGGTGTTGGTGATGTAACTTGAAGACTTTGACTCTTGACTGTACTGCGCAGCATTGGTTGATTCTCTTGTCAAAGTTGTGCTATCGTGGACAAGAGAGTGATGTTTTCGGTTGCATTCTCTACATCGAAATTTTGATTTACAGATGTAGACGTTGTGGTTATTGGCAATTAAAGCATCTTCCATCTTTTTTCAAAAGACCCTTGCGTTCTTCAACTGACAAGCCTTTGAACTTGGCACATTCGAATAATCTATGATGCTCTGCAGGACAAAGTGAACATGGTTGGACTTGAGAACTTGAAACGACATGACTTTTAATGGTGGGTTTAATCGGCATAACTTGTGAATGAGAGCGTTTAGTTTGGCTCTTAATTGATTCAAGTGCATCGATTCGCTTGGTTAAGAAATCAAAAAATTGTTTAATGTTTGGCAAATCAAAATCCGCTGAAGACTGTGCCCACAAGCTGCCGGTTTAACCATCTAATTTGCTAACCATTATATGGATTAGCCAATGATCTCTCGATTCAGCGTCTTCTCCCAATGCTTTGAGTCCTCGTAGTATCTCGTCCGATGTATCCAATAGACGTCGCACATATGTGCTATTTGAAGTGGTCTCCGAAGGCTGGTGCATAAAATTTTTTATGAATGCGTAAATTGTATGTTTACGTCGGTCATATCGTTCCCGCAATTTTTTCAATGCCTTGATATGCCTGTGATAATAAAATGCTTTAGTAAACCAGAAGCTTCACCCTTTAACGTTCCTTTGAGATTCTGCAACTTTTGCGACGGTGTCAATCTGAGATTATCGTGGATGGTTGAACAAAATAGATCATGAAAAGACTGCCACTCTGTATAATCTCCTGAGAAGAACGATATGGATATCTTTGGTAGCTTTACGTCCATGTGGCCTCCAGCCATAGACACATCGTGTAGTGTATCATTCAAAGAGTTTACCGGTTCCATTTTTGACCGCAATGCGAGATTTATCCAGCAACAACTTTGTAGTAACTCTCCTCAAAATCCATGTCCAATTCTTCTTTACTGTCCAATGTAATGATCTGATTTTCTAGTTCTATGAAATCAACACGGTATCGCTCTACATTAGTTAATCGCACTTTAATGTCTTCTGCGGTGATGGTATTACCTATTGCAACAATATAGTTTTGCAATTTAGTCATATTGCCTTTGATATATGAGCGTCTTTTTCTTTAGTGTTGCAACTTCCGCCATGTTTCACTATATCTTTTTGATATCACAAAATGTTCACTTTTTACACTAATCAGTGGTTCCGAAAATGTTTTATTGTTTTTTTTTAATTTTTGTTTTTAATGTTTAGAATAGGTATGTTTATTAGCCGATATAGATAATATATCACATTTTTCTTAAGGATATATTTTTGGGAAATTTTCTTTTCTGTCAAATTATTGTAATAAGTGAGGTTAATTGTTTATTGTTTGTATGAATATTTCAATAAAAATTATTTTTGAGTAAACAAAACCGTAAATTTGATAAAAAGGAGAAAAATATTAATTAAACTCTTTTGCGTTTTCGTTGTTTCATTTGGCAATACTGGAGCATCGCATTTCGCATTTTCATGCGATTTCGCATGCAACACCCTTTTCGCATTTAATCCGCTCTTTGTCAAATTTTAATCCGCTCTTTGAAAAAGAAAGCGGATTTTTGCGAAAATAAAATTGACAAATGCGACTGCTTAATAGCAGGCGAATATCGCATTTGAGTAGTGAAAGATTATTTTGTGCATTACATTTTATCGCTGCACAAAATAATCTTTCACTACTCAAACGCGATATTTGCCTGCTATTAAGCAGTCGCATTTGTCAATTTTATTTTCGCAAAAATCCGCTTTCTTTTTCTATAATTTGGCTCATCATTTGACAAAGAGCGGATTAAATGCGAAAAGGGTGTTTCATGCGAAATCGCATGAAAATGCGAAATACGATGCTCCAGTATTGCCAAATGAAACAACGAAAACGCAAAAGAGTCGTGTCGATTGTTGATCGACTCGTTAATCATAATAGAGGTGAATATTTTTCGGCGACTAGTCCAACTTTTCAGAATACAAGAAAATGCGCCGAATACAAACACACACCAAAATAAAAGTGAGAAGCGTTACATAAAAATAAGACGCAGCAGTATGAAACGAAATAATAGGGCTTAATCAGGGATTTGAAATTTTATGTTACATACATAGATAGCATAACATAGATTTTATTGTACCAGAATACGGGGTAATGCTAAATGACTTACTATAATATGCCTATTTATTTAATTTAAAATTTCTAATTTTTTATTTGTCAAAGCCTTGGGTTGAACATAAAATGTCTGGTCGGAAATTATCGGTTTCTCTTTTTTAACATCCCTAATCTTGAAATTGCAGTAACGTTACATTCCTAAAGTCTATATCGCCGAAGGTCTCGTTTGGGGATACCTCATGAACCTCTTGATATCCTGGATCATCTAAAAGAAATTTCTTGGGGACAGATTTAGCGGCTCGTTGACGTTTTAGCCTTGATCGTTCTGGAATATCGGCCAAATTTTCTTCAAAATCTTCATATCCTGGGTCAATTAAAAGAGCAGGTCTTCGAGCATCTTGCCGATGACGAAATCTCGATCGAATTGGCCTTGCTTCTTGGGTTGACAAAGTTGATGTTCGTTGCCGTTGCTTTGGATAATAATCATCAAAGTCACACTCGAGTTGATCATCGTCATACTCTGGTAAATCACACTCTGGTGCTTGTTGGTCTGAATAATCAGGCGTTAAATCATAGTCATACCCTGGTGGAGGAGTATCGTACGGTCGAGGCTCTTGCTTTCGACGAATGATAGATTGAACTGGTCCTAGTCGTTGGGCTCTATAACCTTGATTTTGTTGTTGTTGTCCTCTATATCTTGGTTCACACATTTCTTTTAATACATATTAATAAAACTTTTAAATTTCTGTAAATTTCCTAAACTGATTCCAAACTTTTAAATAATTGAATGAACTGTAAAGACAACATTTAAATTATGTTTCCAGTTTTCCACAGACTACTAAATCATATTTGCTTTAATGTACACGCTGTCTACACTATGCAAATCCACTGATATTTTCTATCAAGATATACATTTTATCAATAGCCGCGTTTTTTTATTAGCTCCGGATAGCTGGTATCCGGAGCAGCTAATTTTCTGTGATAAAACTAATGTTTGACAAGCTATTTATGCATATAACTAATTTATTTAAAACTAATCTATAATTTTTAATTCAACTTTTTATCTAAAAATATAAAAAGAAAATTTAGCTCTACCTATTTATCTGGAGCTGCTATTCGAACCTGCTATCGGGAGCAAAGGGAAATTTAGCTGTGTTTATTTATTCGCTCTCGATAGCTCCTATCGAGAGCCGTCATTTTTTTACGCCTAAATTTAAATTTGACTTGCTATTTATTGGTAAACTAAATAACTAATATTTGGCTCTACCTATTTATACGGAGCACTATCGGGAGCCACATTTTATATGACGGCTATCGATAGCAGCTATCCGAAGCGAATAAAAAAACACAGCTTTTAATTTTTTTTGGTTTTTGTACAACCCTAGAAATTGTGCCAAACTTCATATTGGTTTAAAAATGATGTATGTCAAATTAAAATGTCATATCGATTCACGTCGAGGTTTTCTTAATAATAAATACGTATAAATACGTATTTAAAAAAATATGTACGTATTTAAAATTTATATTTATTTATGTACTATTTATTTGTGTATAATATTTACTGTGATAAAAATAAAATATCTGGATCGTCTTCATTTGCTTCCACAGCTTCTATTAATTACTGAAACAAACTATGATTCATTATATGTATATAAAAATATGATGCAATTCAATATATGCGTTGGAAGTGGGATTTTAAAATGATTTTTATGTGATTGTGATGGAACTTGGCTTCCATTGTGATGGAACTTGGCTATTCCTTAACCGATTTTAGAGAAATTTGACATGTGTGTTGAAAATGGGATTCTACAATGATTATTAGATGAAGTTCTGGAATATGGACAATTCGGATGGAACTTGACTATTTCTTAACAAACTTTAGTGAAATTTGACATGCCTGATGAAAACGGGATTCTACAATGATTTTTAGATGAAGTTCTGAAATATGGCCAACTTGGATGGAACTTGGCTATTCACTAAGAAATAGCCAAGTTCCACAATAATTGCCATATTCCAGAATTTCGTTTAAAAATCATTTTAGAATCCCGCTTCCATTGCGTATTTTAAATTTCACTAAAATCGGTTAAAGAATAGCTAAGTTCCATCCTAATTGGCCATATTCCAAAACTTCACCTAAAAATCAAATTAGAATCCCATTTCCATCACGCGTGTCAATTAGCCATATTGCAGGATTTCATCTAAAAATCATTGTAGAATCCCATTTGCAACACACATGTCGAATTGCATCACAATCGGTTAAGAAATAGCCAAGTTCCGTCTTGATTGGTCATATTCCAGAACTTCACCTAAAAATGAATTAAGAATCCCATTTTCATCGCGCGTGTCAAATTTCACTAAAATCAGTTAAGGAATAGCCAAGTTCCATCCTACTTGGCCATATTCCAGAACTTTACCCCAAAATTATTTTAGAATCCCATTTCCAACGCTCGTGGATCTGTTCGCTAATAAAACAATCAGGCTTTCTAAAGAGAGAATTTTAGAAGGTTTTGAATATAACCGTGAGCAATGTAATAATGACGTTTTTATTCATGAGAGCAGAGCGTATTTATTTTCGCAATATAGCTCGATAAGGAAGGGCGAACATATGACAACACAAACGCAATAGTGGAAGAGCAAGAGCCTTATAATAAACATAATGCTCCTTTTATTCAGAGCGATATTTTTTGTTACCATATCGCTCTTTATAAAGAGCTTTTTAATAGTTTTTATTATCACCCTTGAACAAAAATGAAGAGCAAAATGAAATCCCATTTTAAACTCTGGATACAAGAGTATTTCTGATAGTACTTTTTCTATGCACCAGAGAGTACTTCTTCAGGCCCGAAAGTACTTTATAATTAAAAAAAAAAAAAAAAATGGCATCTTGTTTAATGAAGAGATCTTTGGGTTTAAGATTTAATTGTTTTTTAACTCCTTCAGCCCCATCGCCCACACTCGTCTTATTAAAGGTTTAATGCGATAATCGTCGAATCGCTTGATTTTTTTCGTTGCTTGTGTTTCGTTGTGATGTTTTTCAATAAAAATATGTAAAAACCTAAATGGCTTAAGAAAGTAATCAACATAGATTTAATTACGAGTTAATAACAAAAAGAAACTAACCGAAGGATCCCGTTTTACCGAAAGGAATTTCAATAAAAAATTCTTGCTACAATTTTTTTTTGTAAAGGTTTTTTTTGTAAATGAGTTGTTACGAGGCGACGAAGGAGCTGAAAATCCCGTAAACATCATTCATTTCTTTAATTTAAAGAAAATTGGCCTGGTGTTTTGCTATGACTCGTTTTCCGGTTTGAAATCTGTCATGTAAACATTAAACTTCTGTATAGTATGGAATAAATAGGCAAAGCAATTTTAATTTTAATTTCAATTTAAGGTTTTGTTGCAATTCCAGCTAAGAATTTGTAACGACATTTTATATTTTGCGATTTTCCAGTCATCTTTGGATTTTCAGGAATTCTATGTTTGTATGAAATAAAGATTGCAAATTAACCGCCGGATGATTGAAATAAACTAAAGAACATTTAACCGTTTTAAGCTTCCACCTCGAATTTTGAAAATCCCCTTATACGAATATTGCTTAACATTGAAGCTGCTAGCTGATGGTTGCAGGACGGACCCAAATATATCTAATTTTATTTCAAATTTAAAGTCAACTTGTCTTCCTAAAATGGAATTTTAAATCCAATAATTGAGCTTTCGTATCTGAATTTTGAAAATGGTGATGACGATTACAAGTGCATATTATGCAAAAATTCGCACCGGGCTATTACATGAACTCGCTGTAACATTGCCGTAACATATTATGTCCGGTGGTTAGTGAATCAGTGACAACTTTTGCTCCAATCACTTTGCCATATTGTGAGAATAGTGGTTTTCCTTCAGTTGCTCTCGTTACCGTAGATGTACCGGATAATACCGGAGACATTAATGTTGATCAAACCATTGGTGATGAATTTGCTTTGAATTTCGCTGATGTGCCTTCTTTGTCATCATTTTCAGTTATCTATTTTAATTTTGGTTGTTGTTATCTGCTAAATTCTTCCCCTGCGTTGATATTTTCCTTGTCTCTGGAGTATTTTAATGACATCCCACTTGTTCATCTCACATTCACTATTGTTGTCGGTTCCAGTACCAATATTCCCGTTGCCCGTAATTTTTATTTATTATTTTCTTTAATCTAGGGTTTAGTTCCATTTTCATTATCACTGGTTTTATTTTTATCTAAAGCTGTTTTGTTTTTAATTTTATCGTTTGTATTTTGTGGTAGATTTAAATATATTTCGACCCTTTGCAATATTATCACTGGAGTTTTTCATTTTCTTCTAAATGTTTTATTTTGTTCAATTGTTTCACTTGGAAGTACTGCATATGGTATTTCGCTTAAGCATATAATTAACTGATGTGCTGTGCATCGTCGGAAAGGTGCGGTAGAGCTGATAGATAAACACGGATCACCATCGAAAAACCGTGTGCTGTCGACACGGGTGTTTTGCCAGGTTTCAGTTGTACCGTCACATGTCTTGATCTAGGGTTGTTTATCTTCGAACAAATTCACTTTCAAAGTATTTTGACGTGCTGGTTGCTGTTCCCTGGAATAACGATTACTGCCATCGAACAATTGGTTCCAATTTAGTTTTTCCCACTATTTTGGCTGTATTCTCCAGTTTTAATTTGATTTTGTTTCAGGATACCACCGATTGTATTAAATAAATTTAAGTTCCGATTAATACCACTATTCTTGTTCTATGATGAAGAATTGTTAAATGAATCCTCCAGTGGTTTTGGATTTGATGCCGACGCCATGCTTGCCAGTTGGTTCTTTTGGTTGAAACACTATTTCAGTGCTGCTTTCAAACCACCCTTTTCTTCGCCTAAATCTATAGACACTTTTTTACAACAATCACTTATCTTACGTATCCTGTTATTTATTTTATCATTGGTTTCTGGAATCTCCTCATACACCCAATTTCCAGGTTTTCCCTGAACTGATCGGCTTATCGATCTCGCAGTTCTTGAAGAAAATTATTTTGAGTTTGTATTATATCGTTCATCGAGGGAAGCATGATTTTCTCATGAAATTTTTCCCATTTGATTAGTTGGCTTCAGATCAAATGGCAAAATAGGAATTCTACCCATCCGTCTTCTAGAAGCGCTCTGCTTTTTTTTATTTCCGTTATACGGGTGGTGTCGCTAAAAGTGTTTCACTCGGGCTTTAATATTTTCAAAGCCACTCAATATGAGGTACATTTCTCAAAAAATTTCGAAAATTTCACAGTTATTGTTCGAAACGTTCTCAATAACTTTTCACTTCAAATTTCTCACTATCGCAGGATAAATAACGTTTTTTTGTTAATTAATACTCGTATGTATTAAATTTTGTCATTTTGAATTTACACCAAGATTTATTAAAAAAGGGCGCCAATCCGACTCGAATGACTATGAACGAAGTGTCGCCAATGAGTCCGGTCTCAATTTCTGCGTAATATGCACTTGTAAAGCACAGTTCACCATTACCGTAATTTAGATATCTAAAGTTTATTTATTGTTGTATAACTGTAAATATCTCGTGTCAGGTTGTAAGGCGCTGGTCAATTCAATCGTTTGTGAATTCTCCGTATCCAAATTAAGTAGCAGGTCGAATGATCGTGGTAGTCCTCTCGTTTCCAAATCTCAGGCGAAGGTCAATAAATATGGATTTTCTCGTGTCCAATTACCATATTTTAATCTTTATTGTTCCCATATTAATTTAAGTTGAAGGTCAAAATGAATTTCCTCAATCCTATCAATGTCATCCAAATGCGCTTTATAGAATTCGCCATCCACACGCTTTTTGATAGCTAGGAATTCCTTCCACTCGTTTATATTTAATGAAAGTACTTTTTGGGGTCGGAAGTACCTAGGTACTTTTTCAAATTCAAAGGAGTCAAAAAAGTCCTAATCCACCTAAAATATCATCCCTACTCGTACTTGAGAATTTAAAATCGTTTTTTAAATTTTAATTCTAAGAAAGTTACAGATAATTTAGTTTGATTCAAAATCATTTAGTCACTCAAGTTTTCATTCATAATGATTTGAGCAACATAGAAAAATTTAAAATAAATAATACAATAAATAACTAAATTTAAAAATATTTTTGGCTATCTAAATAATGGTTTAGTCACTTTGGTCTGTTTTAACCCATGGACAGTTTTTATTACGCCTCTTTGACATCTCGTAAGAGATCACCTAGAATCTTAGCCCACACAGTTTTGTTAACTAGAATGTTTGGTCTTGCTAGGTCGCAAGCATCTTTCGCATGCTGATAAACGGTCGCAAGTTCAAATCGAAGTTCTTCCCTGACCAATGCAACTAAATATGTTTGTGCGCACAAATAATTGTGTATAAAATTAAATTAACTGTAACTTTTCCTAGTTTGTGCAGCGTTATGGTAAAAATGTAGCTTGCACAAGTACATTTACATATGATAGTACATATTTATACTAAGTACTTACTACACATTTTTCCCATTATGCTCCATTTTATTCTAATTGATATATACTAATATATTTTTTTCTAGTTATTTGCACTGCGTAAGTAAAAAAAAAAAATACTTAAATATTTGACGATTATGTTAGTACTGCTAACACGTAAAATAAAAAATAACTGCAAAAAATAATTCCATGTCTATATTGTTGGTGTCAAATTAACTCAAAAATAATTCGAACTAATTTTTTGTCAGCGAAATATATAATATGGATACGAGATAGAACAAAATTTATGGAGAAACTGAAAAAGTATTAAGTGTGTGACAGAGAAAGCAAAAATCTTCGTCCTTGTCTTTAAATCCGATTTTTCGAATACCAAATTCAAATTTATATGTAGGAGGCGATAAAGCAAACTAGCCGTCACCTAGAGAAGGAAAAAATAAACGTTGCAAATTAAAAACAAGCCAGATACATTAATAGAAAAATATTCTTAAACATTTTTTAAGTTTTCAGAAAACACAATTTAGATTTCTGTAAGTTTTATTTAACTCGCTTATAGAAGTAACATGTTCTTAAAATCGTGTTAACTTAAAAGTTAAATCGATACAGACATTTAAATTTTTTAAAGATAAATTTTGTGAATATATTACTTACCATCATTTAAACTAAGTCCTTTATTTCTTTGGCTGGACGCTGTTGTTAATTTGCTAGGTCATATGGTTACTGTTGGTTCAAGAGACTTGGAAATCAACATAAAATCAATCGTATCACTTCACATCAGGAATCGTTTGTTGAAACTTTAAAGGTTTATTCATTATTATATCAGTGTCCACTCAAATTCTAGCAAGTGGGTACTGTGCTAAGGTAGAAGCAGGTGGTCAAAATATAAATAGATTGATTGGTTGAACAACAGAAAGGAATTTTTTGTCAACGGCTTAGTTACCAAAATTTGATCTCTGGGTGTAAAGTTCATATCGGATCATAAATATATCCAGACAAACTCAAACAAAGCCAATTTCAATACAAATATCAAATGTGGCACAATGAAGACAACTAAGAACTAACTTTACCTATTTATTTCACCTATCATATTATGCCGAATAGTACCTTCAATACTATTGTATAATTTAAATGTTTCAAGAGGTTTATATTTTGTGGAAGTGTCACCACAAATTAACGGTTTTATACTTAATTAGATATTAAAATCGGTAGATTTTTCTCTACATAATTTTATTTTTCAAAGTTTGAGTAATTTTAATAACCGAATTTGGACAGCCGTTAATTATACTGGCTGACGTTTTTTTTAATTTCTATTTTTTAGAAACGGAAGCGGCATCAGATGATTTTAATCAATTTTGATAAGCTTCTGAACATCAAATTAAAATTTGTTTTAATCTTTTTGATTCGTCTTATCTTCCTCCCAAAAACCGTCCGTTTTAAGCAATTTTGGGTTTCAATTTTTTTTGTGAAAATTGATTCATAAATGAAAACCTTGCTTCAGGCAGTAATTACTAATGCTGCTACTTAACTACCTAATGAACAAAAGTTGTCTAAAAGAAAGTAAACCAACGATAAAATGTATACTTCAAAATTGAATTATTATTTTGTGAAATAGAGTCTAGTCCTGCTCCAAAATTACTACAACAGAAGTTATTTAGAACTAAATACAATATATTTTTTTTTAGATCTTTTTTAATTTAATTTGGAGTTGGAGCTATAATTCTTATTTTTACTCAGCGCTCAGCGGTATTAGCATTATACCTCGAACATAACTATGTATTTGTTACGGTTAAAATGAAAAATTGAAATTATGAATAATCCTCGGTTATTATATATAATCACCAGTATTTTGTTGAAGGTAAATTTATATAATAGCCGGTAAATAATTAGAATTACCAATTTATCACTTTGACCGAAACATACACTGCGCGACACTTGATTACCCTCACTTGAAAATTTTCCATAAAACCTAAGATAATGCGCCTAGTTATTAAAATTTTTTTCATCACCTTGATTTCTATCTTATCTAAATTTCCAAGGACTAATACGCATACTTGCATGCAATGCGAAGCGGAAAATCCCCATTTCGATTATTTTACTTATTTAAACTGCGACACTTGATTACCCTCATCTGTCAAATTAAGTAATAAAACCAATTACATTTTATTGTTTTGATATTTTTCTTTATTTAATATTTAGTGTGTCCTCCATTGTTCCTTACAACATCATAAATTCTATTAGGTAAAGACCTATAAAAATTTTGTATTAATTTTATCAGTACTTTCTCGAAAGCATCATAAACAGCTGTCATAAGATCATTCCGGCGTTCGTATTGCCTTCCATTCGAATAAATTTGTCTCGATAGCCATCCCAAAAGATTTTCAATAATATTTAAATCCGGAGACAAAGCCGGCCAATTCAAAACTTCCACGTTATTGTCTTCAAACCACTGTTTTACTCGTGCAGCTGTGTGTGGATTGCTGCGTTATCTTGCTGGAAAATCCAGCGAAATCAAACATTGATTTTGTGTTCTTCTAGGAGCTCGACGTAGCTTTGCGAGTTTTGTCGGTCCTCCAGGACAACCAAATCAATAGCACCATGAAAAGAAATTGCTGCCCACACCATGATGGAACCAACACTGGTGTGGCGGCGGAACAAAAATATCTCCGATTTCCTAAAATCATGGAAGTAATGTCTAAAACCATCTGGTCCATCTAAGTTAAACCTTTTGCTCGTCCAAAAAAATTACCTGGAACCATTCTTCCTTCCAATGCCGATGTCCACGGCAATATTCCATTCGAGCACTTCTATGTTGCTGAAGCAAACGTGGTTTTTTCTTAAGTTTTTGTCGCCGGAGATGTGAAAACTTTTTTACTATCCTTTGAACAGTACGGGTACTGGCTGAGACTCCAATTTTCTGCTTTATTTTTTTTGCAGATTGCATCGAATTCGAAGCTTCGCGCAAAATAGCTCTATGTTCCCGTTCTGTTGTCACCCTTGCTGTGCGACTTCTTCGATTTTTTCCGTAATTTTATGGACCTTTGAGATAGTTATTGATGGTCCAAGAATTGGGACCAATTTTTTTGGAAATCGCACGATTGGAATAATTTTCTTGTTTAAGCGCCAGAATTTTTCCAATTTCTACCTTTGTTAGGGTTTTTCCACAACCGGTTTACACCACTATGAACTGCAGCCGGTAAAAAAATTAATAAATTAATGGTAAACTATTAAACTGAAAACAACTAAATTTATTTACATGCACTTTATGCCTTCGATATCAAAAACAAAGTGATGAGGGTAATCAAGTGTCACAGTTTAAATAAGTAAAATAATCGAAATGGGGATTTTCCACTTCGCATTACATGCAAGTATGAGTATTAGTCCTTGAAAAGTTAGATAAGATAGAAACCAAGGTGATGAAAAAATTTCAAATAATTAGGCGCATTTTCTTAGGTTTTATGAAAAATTTTCAAGTGAGGGTAATCAAATGTCGCGGAGTGTATGTATATTCTAATTTTCAAAAACCTACGTTTCATTTGCAAATCATAGGTAACCATGGTAACATATTTAAAGCACATCTTGAAGGTGCCTTCACAGAGCGAGATTATAATCTGAGATTTCTTATCGCACTTTTCTACCAATTAAATTGCTTAATTTTCAAATGTAAACGCCCTTTTTTGGCCAACTCAAGTTAAATTTTTTTTATCTTATGAGCAAATAATCCAATTCATACCAACATAACAAGAAAAAACAACAAAATACACAACAACAAAAAATAATCTCAGATTATAATCTCGCTCTGTGAAGGCACCTTCAAAGACAAAAAATGAGAATTCACTTGAACATTTGTTTATGCTCGATTTTTTACGTTTTAAGACTGATTTACATTCAAAAAATTTCGCGGATGCAGATGTCAAATCAAAAATTCGTTTTCTTTACAGAAGTGTCATAAACCAATGCAAATGATTGGTTTTCTTATTTATGTAACCTTATTATAGTTATTTATTCACGCATCGACGATCTTACAAAAAAAAGATGTAACTCGACATCTGCAAAAACGCAGACGAGGTTTTTTGGGTTTGTTTCTCGGGTTTAAATTGATGTTGGGTTTGAAAAGTGTTTAGCTCTTCCCTCATCAAATGGGTTCCACTGAGTCTTGAACCTGTTTTAAGTCTTAAGTTAGAGCGGTAACGTAACACAAACGCTAGCACCCTTTGGAGTTTGGTCAATGATGAATACCTTAACATTTATTCATCCATCCAAATGGCGTTAAAGGAGAAAACCTTTCTATTTTCTTCTTCGATAAATCCATAATTACTTTGCTGTGAAGGCACAATAAACTCCATTGAAGAAAGCCACCAAGATTTTCCAAAATCAGTTAAGGTTCTGGGTCTTAATTGGAACACCGCAACAAACCAATTTACATTTTCTTCAGATCTACCAAACATCACTATATTCACAAGACGAATTGTAGTATCTGAAGCAAGTCGCCTTTTCGACCCTCTTGGTTGGCTAGCTCCAGTCATAGTCACTATCAAAATATTTATACAAAACCTGTGGGCTGTCAATTTGGACTGGGATGAACCTCTTCCCGATGGACCTTCCAACAAATGGCAGAAGATTCGTAACCAATTACAATTTGTGAAGATGATCTCGATTCCTCGATTCATACAAACCACTTCGAGCGATACTGTTCATTTACATGGATTTTCAGATGCCAGTCAAAGCGCTTATGGAGCTGTAGTCTATCTCAGAGTACATACATTAGCAGGAGATGTATTGGTAAACATAATTTCAGCGAAGACAAAGGTGGCTCCCATTAAACAAGTCACGCTACCATGACTTGAACTTTGTGCCGCAGTTCTGCTAACTGCTATACAGTCCAAAGTACAACGAAACTAAAACCATCTCAAATATTTGCCTGGACCGACTCTCAAATTGTTTTGGACTGGCTCGCTAGTCACCCTCGCCGTTGGAGCACATTCATAAGCAACAGAACCGCTGAAATTTTAACCACATTATCCCGCAACAAGTGGCATCATGTGTCATCATCTGATAATCCGGCAGATTGTGCTTCTCGAGGTTTGTTACCACAAGAACTACACCATCACGGCTTATGGTGGAATGGACCTGACTGGCTCCACAAATCCATAATTCATGTCAATTTGGTGATTTATGGCTATCATCGATACAATGACAGGTTCAACTTGATTGGTCGTTTTGCCAGCGATCACCCAACCGAAGATGGTCTTCTGCAATATTGTGCCATCTGTAGCGGATTTGATTTGCTCTGTTTCCAACAAGTTGAAAAAATAATCAGCCCCAATTAGTATGTCGATGCGATCTGATTTGTAGAAATGCGGATCAGCTAGTTCTACTGCAGGCCAATAACTAAATTGTGTAAGTTTGAGATTTTGGCGTGGTACATTGGAGGTGATTTTTGATAAAATTAATGCTTCCATAGCAAATTCGCCATGACGATTTGGTTGCACAGTCACCGTGACCAAACCCTTGGTGTTAACAATATTTGTACTTCCTAAACCACCAATTGAAAATCTGGCATTTTTCTTCTTTAATCGCAATCGCTGAACGCAAGCCTCCGTAATAAACGTGGCCTGAGACCCCGAGTCTAATAGCGCACGGCACCAATGTGTGCTTCCGGCAAAATCCAACACTTTAATCAAAGCTGTTGGCAAGATTGACTGTTCTACTGATTGTTGTGTGCAAAGTGATGTAAGTGATTGCTTTTCCGCTGATGAATGAGAAGGATCAGGTGTTGACTCTTTGACTGGTAAGCTGTGGAGTAATGTATGATGTTTCTTATTGCAAAGCTGGCAGCGACGTCTAGAATGACAGTTGTTGATTTGATGTCTACTACTAAGGCAATTAAAGCATCTGTTGCCGGATTTAGCCCAATTCATGCGTTGTGTCACATCTATTTCATTAAACTGCTTGCAAGTAAATAGTGAATGATCCTTTTCGTTGCATATGGCACAAGTGTAACTAAACTCTCCAGTGACAAGATGGCTCTTCAGTTTGGGTTTGACGAATGGTTTCTTGACTGACATATTGGCTGATTCCAAAGTGTCAATTCGCCTTGTAAGAAACACTAGGAAATCTGAGAATTGCGGAGTGTCTTTATCGGTTATATGCTCTGCCCATAAAATTTTGGATTTTTCATCTAACTTTTGTACCAATAAAAATATAAGCCAATGATCACAAGTTTCCGCATTTTCGCCTAAAGCTTTTAAGCCACGGATAACTTGGTCGGACGTGTCCATGAGTTGCTTTACTTTAGAAGATGTAGCAACTGAAATTGAAGATTGCTCTATAAAGGTGCGCACAAATGAATTAATGATGTAGCGTTTTCGATCGTACAGTTCTTTTAATTTGTTTAATGCGCCCAAGTAGTTTGCTTCAGTGATGTTTATATGTTTCAACAAGCTGGCAGACTCTCCTCTTAGAAGTCCCTTAAGGTACTGGAACTTTTGTACCGGGCTTAAATTACCTGAGTCGTGAATGGTACTGGAGAACAAATCATAAAATGATTGCCATTCAGTGTAGTCACCCGAAAAAGGTGACATGTTAATCTTTGGTAGCTTTATGTCGTGATGAGCTCCTGCATGAGATACATTAAATGACCCATCTTGTACTATTGAACCGGAAGCCAATTCCTTTGCCCGAATCCATGTATTCAGCTTACTGATCGCTTCGTAATAATTTTCCTCATATAAAAAGTCGGAATCTTCATTTGGGTCCAATAGAAAAATGTTGTGTTCGATTGTTGTAAACTCTTGCATTAATTCTTCTACTCGCGCGTGACGTGTTCTTAAGTCTTCAATCGATGTTTCATCATTGGCAGAATTGATATATTTGATTGTATTGATAAGGCGAGCTTTGTTGGTAGCGCGCCGTTTTTTAAAATCCGCTATTGTATATCAACGAAACCAATTTGCTTATCGCTTATATAGGTATTTAAAAATAAAAGTTAACACGCACTTTTCACTAAAACACTGATTCAAGTTTTTTACACCTTTAGAATAATTGTTTGATTTAATATAATGATTAAAACCTTGTAGAATCAAATTCAATGTAAAGTTAAATAAACGAAAAATTAAACCTTTGTGAATAAGGTGGCTACTTATCTGATTGTAAACGTGTCTTAGCGTCCTTATAGTTCACAGGCACCACGCGGTGAATTCAACAGATGTGATGTTTAATACGATGATTCTACTTAAATTGACGAGCCTTTGGATGATTTATGATCAATGTAACGATGACTCAATAGGCTAGCTTGATACGTTGGATCTTTGCGCAGATCCGGCTCGAAGGGCCAGATGTTGGAATTGAAAAGTGTTTCCCAAGTTTAAATAAAAATTGATGTAAATACTAGAATTTATTTTGTGTTTTTATTCCAATAGTTCAATTTATAATGAAAACATTTTATCAAAAAATTAATTTGCAAAAAAAAAACATCTGAGCCATCTATCGGCTATAATTTGAGTTTGTTATAAATTATCATAGATACATGTAACCATAGCAATTATAAATAAACGTGACATCTGTATAAAATGTAGTTACGATAAATATTCGTATAACATATCGATCACATCGATCGTATCGACATCGATACCAATTTGCACCAATAATCATTGTCAGTGAATGGTGTAAATTTTGACAAGAGATCAACAGGTTGTAGGGGTTAAGCTGCTATATTTACATAAATCGAGAGGTACATACAAATTAATTTTATATAATTCAATTTTTAATTAATAAAACAAAACAATAACTTCTATTTTAGGCTCAGATAAAGTGTCTATGAATAAGTTCAATTAAATAGTATACATAAGTTAAGTTTTAATTCAAGTTAATAATTTTATCATTTAAATATAATGCATTGTTTCTTTTAGATACTAACAATTGCCTTTTTTAAGCAGATGATTATTTTTTTGTCTTTGTATTTTTTCCTATGTTGTATCGCATTTTGTTGTTGTTGTTTATTTTTCAGGGATGTATTTTAAATTTAAAGGAAGAAATGGTTATTAATTCTTAAATTAGTATACGAAAGCTGGTAGCGCAATGTTTAACTATTAAAGTTTGAACATTTTTAAAATAATTAAACATTATCCAATATTTATTCCTAGTTTTTTTGATAAAGAGTTTTTTTGACACTATTTACCCAACCCCAGAACAATTAAATTCTGTATCTTATATCGCCCAATCCACACAACCGTGTATCTCAATTTACAGTAGTTATAAATTAACGGATTTATTTTATAAAGTAAGAGATTTTCACCAGTATGCACAATTGTGTATGTAAAAATATCTCTTTATTTTATGATTTTTTTTCAGTTTAACTAATTAAATCTCTTCTGTGATAAGCCCTGACAACTGTCTTTCAACATTTAAACTAGCTATCTCACAGATAACTTCAGTGTTTACTTTGGCGGGAAATTAGTTATTAGCTGTCAAATCGTACGGTAAAATTCAACACATTACACATTAAAGATAAGTAAATATATAATTAAATATATTAAGTGAATTTAAATTTATTGATCAAATTTAGAATAATAAATGTTTCAAATTTACAACCCAATTAAAAATAAAATTAATTTGTATGTACTATATAAAATATTTAGTGGTAAACTTGCACATACACAATTGTGTGAGTTGGTTAATATTGATTTGATTTTTTCTCACTGAAACAAAAATTTAATATTTTTTCAGTGTCGTTTAAAGTAAATAATAAAACTGTTTCCGAAGATGAACTCAGACAAATCTTAGAAAATTCTAGTGATGAAGAGTTCGATTGTGATGTCGATGATCCAGACTTTGTGCCTACCTCAAATTTAATAAATTTGTTGACCACTGATGATCTTGAGGAGGAAGATAACGACCACGACCAAACTAGTCTAGATGAGGATACTTCAGGTAAAAACAAATTGTATATACTAATATTTTGAAATATATAATCTGTTTGTAGGTAGCCCAACATCAAATACGTCAACGTTATGGGCACAAGCCCCATTTGCTGGAAGTACCCTTCCAATATTTCACACATGTGCGCCTTCTGTGACGATTGGCACACCTATTAGTTATTTAGAAAAATATTTCGTTCAAAAGCATTACAAAAATGCACCCTTATGTACCGTCTAAAAGCGACAGGGTCCGAACTAAAAACCACCGCACTGGAAATAAAAAAGCTTTACGGGATTTTGATTACAATGGGAACAATTAAATATCCACAAATAGATTTATATTAGAGACCGGGATATAAATTGGATAAAATAGCTTCCGAAATGAGCAAAAATCGGTTTAGAATATTAAGGCTAGCATTACATTATAGGGATGTTTGCCAACTGAGGTCAACCTTTTCTGGAAAATCCAGCCAGTTATAGATGCCGTGAAGGCAAGGTATAAAAATATTTTGCGAAAAGTCAAGCATTATCCTATTGATGAACAGGTTATTCTTTTTACCGGTCGCTGTTCTGCTCGTCAATTTATTAGAGGGCACCCCAGGCCATTGGGATTAAAAAATTTCGTAGTAACGACATCAAAGGGCCTTGAAATGGATTTTCACATATATGAAGGAAAATTCGGAAAATTTAACAAGACAATAGGGTAGGGTGCAGCAGTCATCCTAAAATTAGTAGAAACCATTCCAGCTGGTATTTCATTTATTTTGACCGATTTTTTACATCAATACCTTTTTCCTGAAAAAATTGCAGGACTTGAACTATTTAGCTATTGGAACAATAAATAACAACAGGTTTAAAGACGTAAAATTCAAGCAAGACGCTCGTATGGTTAGAGGTTCAGCCCAGGAGTTCAAGTACGACGACGTGCTAAACAACATTTCACTTGTGAAATGGGGAGATACAAAATGGGTCACAATAGCTGGCATAAACCCCATGGGTAAAGCGAAATGATGGGAGAAAAAGGAACGAAACGCTTTCGGTGAATACAACAACTACACGGGG
Organism: Tipula vernalis; assembly: GCA_958295665.1. Lineage (NCBI taxonomy): Eukaryota > Metazoa > Arthropoda > Insecta > Diptera > Tipulidae > Tipula > Tipula vernalis. The sequence continues at coordinate 271,080,680 of OY282560.1, forward strand.
GAGGGAGGGGGGGTGGGGTGGGCCTCGATATTTGCGACCAGTTGTTAGAGTATTATCGTATTTTTCTAAAGACCAGAAAATGGACACTAAAGGTGGCTCAACATTTTACAGATTTGGCTGTGGTAAATTCTTGGAGTGAGTATCGCAGAGATTGCGAAGAATTCAGCCAACTCTACGGCAAATTAATAAAACCAGTATATGTAATATCTTGAAGCTTAAAATGTAAATCATACAACACTAAAAATCCTGATAGTTGGTAACAATGACAACAGCGGAGGATCTCGTTGTGTCGTCGTCCCTGGTGGTCAGCCATCATGGAAAAAGATCATTCAACATATTATTCATTGTATCCGATATAGTATAAGACGTGCATTGAAGCACATATAAAAATAATAAGTTATGTATTATGTAATAGTTAAGTAATAAATAACAAAGTGAATATAAAGAAACTTGTTTAATATAATTAATAAAAGACGAGTAAGAGGATACAATACATGGTGTCAGATGTTAATAAATAAAATTAAAAAAAAAAAAAAAATGGAAAAAATATTAAACAAAATGCCGGCTGGACTTACATATAGGGACGCAGAAAAATATTTCAGTGTGTTTAACCCTTTGGGTCATGATGTACTCATTTGTATACATCATTTTACAAACAGTGTAGTTCTTAGAATTTTCCCAACACCGTTTGCTTTTTCAGTGTATTTTGATCAGTATTGTTTTTAGTATGTTTTACCTCGTTTTTATACAGAACTATTGTGGTAATATTAGTAATAATGACAGTTTGTATTCATAGAGGTTAGGTGATTGTTGCATGTCGTTTTTGCTCCATATAAAATATTGTTTTTTAGTACTAAAAAACGGTTAAAATAATTAAAAAAATATTATTATAAATTTAAAGTATTTAATTTGCGTAAACCAAGTAGTAAGTAAGTTTATTTATTATTTTAATTGACTAAATCTTGCTGTAATTGTGTATTCTCAAATGAATACATTTTGATTCAAAGGTTGTGTGTACAAATAAATACATTAATAAATTTGTTCTTATTTGTAGACATTCCTACTGAACTGTTGTAATTTTATGCTAACATAATTTTATAATTATATAGAAATGAGTGATAAAGAAGCACTTAAGCGAATATTGGCTAAAAATAAAAAAGCCAAACTTACACTAGACGAAGGTGCTCTTTTGATAAATGCAAGTGATTCTGAACTTGATTTATCTGAGGACGAAGAGGTTTCTGTTACCAGGAACTATTTGGAGGATATCCTTAACGAAAAGAACGAAAATGATTTAGTCAACGTAAATAAAGAAAAACCGAGCGATTTATTCGATGAAATAATGATGCAAGGTGCAGTTGTAACAGAATGTTCCAATGAGGAGGAAGAATTGTCAAAGGAAAATGCTACGCTACTAGCAATGGGGACCGGCGAAAGCGCTGAAATAGTTATTGACGATAATATTCAGTTTGAATTTATTGATGAAAGCCGAAAATTTCAAACAACCGATAAATCGAAAATTGCATGGACGAGAAGGAATATCGAGCCAACCCGTTTTTTATTTGAACATGAGCTCTCCGAAGATGAATTGGTAACCTCTCCATATGTCATTTTTATGAAATACATTCCTCAAGAGATGTTTTCAAGTATGGCTTTCTTTACCAATCTTTATGCTCAGCAACAAAATGTAGCTAATTTTCGGCCAACGACATCAAACGAATTATTAAAATTTGTTGGTATTCAAATTTTAATGGGTACTCTAAAAATGCCACGAATTCGTATGTATTTTAATAAATACATATCTATTCAAACAGTTATACAAGCTATGTCACACGAGCGGTTTTCCCAACTTCGTAATACGATTCATTTCGTAAATAATTTATATGTACCCGATGATAATCGAGACAAGTTTTTCAAAACTCGATCGTTAATTAATTGTATCCGTAAAAGATGCGCAGAGCATACTGTCGAAGAGAATATTTCCGTGGATGAACAAATTATTCCATTTAAAGGCCATCTAAGTATAAAACAGTACATTAAAGGGAAACCCTGTCCTTGGGGTATTAAGGTATGTATAGCATATTTGGTACTTTTACCTAAATATCATTTAAATTTAATATTTTATTTCAATTTCAGGTATTTTTATTATGCGGTAAGAGCGGATTACCTTACGATTTTATAATTTATCAAGGCTCAACAACCGAATTAAACAAAGTTTCTGTGCAGCGGTTTGGATATGGAGCGGCAATCGTTTTACAACTAGCTGAGAGGATCAAAACTACGGGGCATGTCTTATGTTTCGATAATTATTTTAGCTCCTACCAAATATTTGAATGTTTGACTCAACTTCAGATAAACGCTATTGGAACGGTTCGTGTCAATAGATTTCGGAACCCGCCTCACATCGATGACAAAACTTTGAAAAAGCAAGGACGTGGATCTGCAGACCAAATAACAAGCAAAGATGGAAAAGTGAGTGTGATCAAGTGGCAAGACAACAAAGCAGTTTATTTAGCTTCAAATTTTGTTGGAATCGGAGAAGAAGCAATGGTACGGCGATACGATAAACTCAAATCAATATACGTTCAAATAAAACAACCACAAATCGTTAAAATTTATAATATGGGAATGGGTGGAGTCGATTTGTTTGATCAACTTTTAAGTTACTATCGCTTTTTTCATAAATCAAGAAAATGGACATTACGGGTGATCGCGCATTTTATTGATTTTGCAGTTGTATCAAGCTGGATTGAATATAAAATAGCCCATAAACATATCGGCACTCCTTCGAAAGATATTATAGATTTACTTAATTTTCGGCTTTATTTGTCACACTGTTTGACTACTATTAATCAGAACATTACCCGAAAAAGAGGAGGACCATTACCTAAATCTAACAATAATTCTTGCCACAGCGAACCTTCAAAAAAAACTAGAACAGAAATTCGGCCTATTGACGAAATCCGATATGATGACACACGGCATCTTCCACTGCGGAGTGAGTCAGTAAGTCGCTGTAAATATTCAAAATGTACAGGAAAGAGTAGAGTTTATTGTTGCAAATGTAATGTGCATCTTTGTTTTAGTAAAGACAATAATTGCTTTTACAACTTCCACAGCAAAGACGAAGAAGAAATATAATTCAATATAACTTCGCCAAACCAAAGTTCCCATTCCTTAATAATTCCCGAAAGACTGAATTGAAATTATTAATTTATTTATTATAATTATTATTTTATAATTTTACATTATAATTATTTTTTAGTTTTATAATATTATTTTCATTTGTGATAACGAATTATTTATGTAACTTTCATTGAATTGAAATAAATATTTTATTTTTAAGAATTTTTTTTTCTTTTTTTTGTAACATTTGAACCGATTTGTTCTCATTTGAGCACATGTCCTAATCCTGGCCTACTGGCTCAAACAAAATTTTTTTTTTCAGAATCGGCATTGTGACGTCTAATACAACAAAAAAATGTACAGTAGGATTTTTTATCACTGCTAGAATTAGATCATGACCGAAAGGGTTAAGAAAAAATTTATGTGGTATATGGAAACGGTTGGGGCGAAAGAAGACACCGATAAGAAAAAAATTGGAGTGCTGCTATTTTTGCTGGGAGAAGAAGGATTCGAAACTTTCAATACATTTGAAATCGGGGAGAATGAAACAATTGACGCAGTGTTGGCTGAATTTGAGAAACATTTTGTTCCAAAAGAAAACGTTATAATGGCGACATATCAATTTCATAAAATTTGCCAGAAAGAATTTCAATCAATATAAAACTTTGTGGTAGAAATAAAAAATCAAACGTCGTTGTGTAATTTTACATGTGCTAAGTTAACGTGCGGAACACAATTCAAAGACAGGAGGATTCGTGATCGGCTAATATGTGGAGTTAGTGATACCAACTTACAAAGCAAGATGCTAGCGGAAAACAATTTAACATTAGAAAACGCCATCGAGATGTGTAAATCGGGAGAAATAGTTAAAGCACAAGTTCAAATGTTAAACAATCCGAACATAAAAATGGAAAAAGTGGATGCGGTCAACATAAACAGCTATAAGCAACGTGGTAAAGAATTTAAAGCGAAGTGGAATAAAAATCAAAATGGCCACAAAACTATAAAAACGCAATGCAATCACTGTGGATATGGTCATGGAGACAAACAAGTATGTCCGGCGGGAGGCAAAAGATGCAATAAGTGTAGAAGGATAAATCATTTTGCAGCCGTTTGCAAATCAAAGATTGTATACATGCTGCAATCAAATGTTGGAGAAAAGGATACATCGAAAGAAGACGATAGATGCTTAGCAGAAACAGGTGCAAAATATTTGTGAAATAATTATAATCATAGCTGTAAGTTACAAGTTTTTAGTGTAAATAATGCATGTAGAAATGGCTGGTTTAAAAACATATGGGTAGAAAATGAGGTAGTTAAGTTTAAGTTAGATTCGGGATCGGACTGCAACATTATAGCCAGGTCTGTGTATGACAAGATAAAATCTGATAATAAATAAAATTGGTTTCATACGGTGATTTAAAAATCAAACCTGTAGGGAAAATAAAATTAAATTGTTCAACAGGGTATATCAGTGGAATTTTTGAGTTTTTAGTGGTAGAGTGAAATTTGCAGTCGTTGATGGGCTTGAAAACCTGTGTTAATCTAAAGTTAATAAAAAGAATCGATATTGATAACGTGGATATGAGAGTAGTCGCAAAGCTGGGATGCAAAGATCTGTTGAGAAAATATAAACATGTTTTTGATGGGTTGGGGGAAATTCCAGGGACGTACAAAATAAAAATAAAAGACGGCCAATTCCAGTAATTATGTATAGGAAAATTTTTGCCATCTCAATGTATAATAAGCTGAAAAATAAGCTTGATTCCCTAGAAGAAAGGGGTGTCATTTCGCGAGTTAGTCATCCTACGTACGGAGTGGATTAATAATATAATGATCCGAGAAAAACCTAATGGTGATCTGAGAATTTATTTGGATCCAAAGCCTTTAAATAAGTATATCAAGAGGGAACATTATATGATTCCGAGTAGCGATCATATCATATCAAAACTTTCGAGAATATCAGCCTTTACAGTAATAGACCTTAAAGATGGATTTTGGCAGGTGAAACTAGATCAACCTAGCTCTGATTTATGTACGTTCACTACACCGCTTGGGAGGTATCAGTTTAAGCGGTTGCCATTTGGTATAAATTCGGCTCCAGAAGTATTTCAAAGGAAATGCGTTGAAATTTTCGGGTCTATAAAAGGGGTGGAAATTTATTTTGATGATCTGGTTGTGGCCGGCAAAGGACCAGAAGAACATGACAAAATATTGTTAGAGGTGTTGCAAAGAGCTGAGCAATACAATGTAAGATTTAATTCACAAAAGCTGCAATTTAGGGTCCCAGAGGTAACGTTCCTGGGGAATGTAATTTCGAAAAAGGGAGTGCAACCTACAAACAAACATGTCAAAGCAATAGCAAGTATAAAGCCTCCAATCAATAAGAAGGAATTATTACGAATTTTGGGAATAGCAAAATTTTTGGCAAGGTTTATTCCCAATTTATCTAAGGTAACCGCCAATCTCAGGGAACTAACAAAGAATAAAGTGGAGTGGAAATGGGAAGGGTCGCATGACAATGAGTTACATAAACTAACAGAGATTATAACCTCAAACCCAGTATTAAGAATTTTTAACCCCAAGATTCCTTGCATCATTCAAACTGATGCGTCAAAAGCTGGACTGGGATCTGTCCTTCTTCAAGAGGGTCGGCCAATAGCGTATGCGTCTCGTAGTCTGAATAAATGTGAACAACGGTATTCACAAATAGAAAAGGAATTGTTGGCGATCGTGTTCGCCACAGGGAAATTTCATCAATACATATATGGGACAGAGGTTATAGTTCACAGTGACCATAAAGCTTTAGTAAAAATAACAGAAACTGAAATTGATAAAGCGAGTATGAGACTTCAACGAATGTTGTTAAAATTATTGAGATACAACATAGAGCTAGTGAAAATACCACTGAAGAGGACGATAATGATGAAGATATGAAATATACAATTCATTCAATCGTCAATAAAATCTGCATGACGGACGAAAATAAAACTGTTTATAGCGAGGCAACAAAAAATGATTCAACCTTATACACTGTAATAGATTATATTCAAAATAGTTGGCCTAACTCAGATAAAAAATTGAGCGGTGACCTCAAGCAATATAGTAAACTTAAAAAAAACATAAATATTTCAGAACGGTTAGTGTTTTTAAATCACAAGTTAATTGTTTCTACAAGTCTAAGGAACAAGATATTAGAAAGCATACATGTACCACACCTAGGCATTCAAAAAACAAAAATGAGAGCACGTGAGCTATATTATTGGCCGAGTTGTCAGTCGATATAGAGATATTTGTAAATAACTGTTCAGCTTGTCAAAAATATCAAAAGCAGAATCATAAGGAACCACTAATTAGTCATGAAGTACCTAGTTGTCCATGGGAAAAAATCTCCATCGACATATTTGATTTCTCGAACAAGTGTTTTTTAGTCCTCGTGGATGCGTATTCAAACTGGAGAGAGGTGCTTGAGCTAAAAGATAAATCTTTATCATCTGTGATTAAAGTATTAGAGGGTGTGTTTAGCAGATTTGGTTCCACACAATTGTTAATTAGGGTTAATAAAGTGATATAAAAGAGTAGTGAGACTATAAAATAAAATTTGCTCCATTTTTTTGTGATGTAGTCAATATGATTTTTGGGCGATATCCTATCCATGTATATATATCGCTGTTTTTTCTCAACAAAATACAGCTAAAATAGGAAAATGATTTTTATATATCGTCGTATCAGGACTAGAGTACACTAACTATCAAATTGACATTTTCCGGATTTTGATGGTTTCTTAGGTTTCAAACAATTATACTTTGTCTGCGCGTATTTACGTTTTAATCAGAATCTCCGTTCCTGAGGAAACTGGTTCTGTACTTTCCGGTATCCACCGTTCGTTATGACCTCGCAAACTTTAATTTTCATTTTTCTCAAATTAGTGATTTTGTCGCGTACTCTAGTCCTGAGACGACGATATGCGCAGCATGCTTTTGTTTAGTTGTCAAAATTTTAATGTTTAACTAATTCACACAGCAATATTTATGTAATTTGGTAGATAAAAATATTTCTTTTTCACCAAATTTTTAACCAACTATTTTTAACAGACCTATTCACACACGGCCTGAATATCTACAAGAAAATTAAACAAACTTCCGTGTTTCGGTCGATTGGCAGTTTCTTGTCGAATGTTGGCGATCAGAACGGGAAAACCGAGTAACTGAGATTTATTTTCACAAGATGGTTTTTATTTTATAAAATAATTGAAGCATTTCTGCTCACTTTTAAAATATGCTAATAAATTGTTCGTGTCTAAGCTTCACAAAAAATAAAACCGGATTGAGAAATTGTAACGTCCGTTCCATTTCACTCGGATCGCAATGAGATTAAAGTATTGTGGCTGAACTGTATTACCTACTTATTGTTCATTGTTGAAAGAAAAAACAACAACAAAAAAAATATTTTTTTTATTACCAAAATGTACATTGCACGAAATAGATATACCACAAATGTACAATTGTATGTTAGTATTACACGCACCGCCCCGATCGAGGAATTGATTTATTTTCATTAATGAATTGATATAACCTATACACCCAGACTCTATGCAATGGATCATAAATTCATTAAGAATTTGAATTTTTTTTTGCGGAGAATAAAAACTTACGAGATGTTTCTACTGTTATTATCCCCGCTAATTGCGTTTTTTTTGTTTTTTTTTGGACGAGGTGATTTTGGATGAGGAGGATTTAAAAAACATTAAGTATCACGATTTCAAACATGAAATAACTAAAATTAAATATATGTGATATATAAAAGAAAAAAAATATATATAAAGAGTGAAAAATATCTTGTAAAACTTGTTAAGTGAAATTGCGAACAATTTGTAATTTTGGTGTATTGCAATTTCAAATGAAAAATACCTAGCCTAAAGTATATGGGTTATACAATGTTCGTTTTTTTTTCTTTTTGAGTGAAATCTTGTAAATTTGTGACACTAAGTATTCAAAATTAAAGCAATTTAATTGCAAAATTTAATTATATGATGTACCGATGGTGTGATATTTTTTTTTGTACCAGTATTTACTTCATAAACCGTCTTTAGTGTTTGTTGTTAATGTATCTCAAATGAGTAGCCTAATAGTACATTAAACTTTCGAATTGGTGACTGTGTGGGTTGAGTAGTTTATGAATACTCGCCGTTGTGTAACAAGCATTATGCATATAAATAAAATATAACCACTATTAATTACTGCAAATTTTGAGCTTTCGAGAAACATAAATGCGTAGTGGTTTACAGTTAGTGGTGCTCAACTGGGTTTCAATTAGTTAATCAATTTGGACGGTGATATGGCCCATGAATATACTGGTGAGGGTGCACGCCAGAAGTGGATCCTATTGGCTTGATTGAAGGCGACCACGTTAGAAGCTGTGTTACTTTTATTCTTCGGCTTGGTATCGTTACGAAGAGCAGGCGGTACTACCTTGCTCACAGTGCATAACGGTTGACAGTTGACAAGCGGTTTTTTTTGGAGGGTTTGGAGGTTTTGTATATCAAGCGGTTGTCATCATGAACACGTATAATAGATAAGTGTTATTCTAATCTTATTTTGATTTTGTCTTTATTATTTTGTTTTTTTTTGGTGTTATGAAATTGTAGTTAAATATTATAATTACTTATACTATTAATTTTCTTGATCTTACCAGTTTGTTTCCAATTAATAATTAGTACATTTATGGCATTATAATTCAACGTCAATTGTTTTTTTTCGTTTTTTAGCAGCTGAATAATATCATTTTGTTTCTTTCATTTGAGACGTTTCTGTTTAGGAGGAAACCGGCTGTGTCGAGATCGTGGGAAGCGCTTTCTTCGTCTTCGATTACTGTCAGGTAACACTATATTGTTTTTTTTTTGTATTGATAGATTTCCGGTTGGAAAACATTTTTATTACGGCAAACTTAATGATATTAATTAACTGTCACTTGCCGGTAACAGTACGTAATTTTTGAAAAAGATTGTAATTGCTAAATTATTAATTATTACTAACGTATTTTTTTTTGTATTTTTTTTTTCTTCTTATAGTTGTAAATAAGTAATAATTTGTAATTTATTTTTTTTTCTCCCTCAAACTTGATAAGATCATTATTATAAATAAATGTGTAAAATCTTGTTAAATTTAAATTTATTGAAGCACAAATTATTTTTCATTATGAGTGGCTAAAATAGTTTGGATATGGAGTGACCGATTTGAGGTGAGTTGATGTGAAGTTGAGCGTCCGTTTTAGTTTCATGCCAGTTAGTGTGATGTAAGAGTGCCAGGATGCAATCTCCACGACAATATACCTCTCCGTTCGAGCTAGCGGCAGAACAAGGGCGTATCCTGGAATCGCACAAAATCCCAAAAATACTAAACATTTTTTTTTGTCAACGTTATCCTCTTAAAGGGATAGTGTTACAAAATGTCCAAAAATACGAAAAGAGAGCTGCCTTTTGATCGTTTACCTTATTATGGCACATAAAAAATGCTAATAATTGTAAAATACAACAAAAACCACCAATTGATTTTAATAAAACCTATGTACATCCTTCCACATCAATGTTTTATTTTTATTTATTTTTTTTTGTCAAAATTCGATGTATCCATGTTTACGTGTGCGAAAATACAGACAATACAGAAAACTAAAAATGTTTATGCCAATTAAATTAAATTTGGAACACTTACTACAATTGGATATTGTGAATGTTATAATACACACTTGGGATTAATTTACATAAATTGGAATGGTGAAATGAACAAATAAACGTACATTTTTTTTACCGCGTTCTTATAATAATTCAATCAACCCTCTATTTATGTACATTTCCTTTTTTTTTGTTTTTCAGTTGTTTTGTAAACTGTATCTCGGTTGAATGTTCCCTTAAGAAATCAATTGAATTTAATTTTTTGTGCTATAAGACAAAAACTATAAATTCGTTTTCCATGTTCTGATAAATACATAAAAAAAAATTATTTTTAAATTTCATTTTATACGAGTATTGTTTCCAGAAGAACAAATACTTTTCGTTTTAATAAAATTTAAAAGCAATACAATATGGTGTTATTACGATTTTTCCTTCTTTCTTCTCATGTAACAGCTTCTTCCGGTTTTTCTTTTATTATACATATGAAATAAAAATATAATAAAGCGATTTGATTTAATGTATTATTTTCAACTAGGTTAGGCGAACAATATATTTTAAGGCTATTTGTCGTTTGATTTTGAAGCTTGAATCTTAACGATGTATGTAACAGTAAAGCATTATTCCCCTTTATCAGAACACTGATAAATGAATAAACTAGTATTGTTGAAATGCTGTTACGCCCAGATGGATAAAGAAAGAGTTGGTCAAGAAAAATGCGGCTGTTACTTATAAATGTGTTGTTTATATAATTTACGGTAGCAAGATGTATGTGAAGTTGTCCCAAGATTTCATCCAGGAACACCATACAAATGGCCTACTTTTGGCCAAATTTAAAGAAAATCGTACGGGGCAAAACTGCTTACCATTTTTCTCTATAAAACCATCTTAACAAGTGAGATGGGATATTGGCTCTTTCAAACCTTTTAAATCTGCTGGAGGAGATGGCATCGTTCCAATATTACTTGAAAAAGGTATTGAGGAAATTCTCCCCAGCGTCATCCGAATGCTTCGGGCAAGTTAAGCTTTTTACTTCATTCCAAAACTCTGGAGGATAGTAAATTTGGTCATTATTCGAAAGGGAGGGGGTCGTCCGGACACCCAGCCGAAGGCATATCGGGCAATTAGCCTTACAATAGTAAGTTTCTACTGAAAACGATGGAAAAATCTTGGATTATCAAATAAGAGGTGGAATCCTTGTCAAAAATCCGCTGCTTTGGGACCAGTTCGCTTATCAAACTGGTAAATCTACTGTGATAGCTCTTAGCGGTCTAGTTACGAGGAATGAAAGAGCGGTGGCCAGTAAAGAAATTGCCCTTTGCGCCTCTGTGGACATTAAGGGGACATTTGATCATACCTCATGTGAGTGAAAAGAGTGGGCGGCAATGGAAAAGGGGGTTCCGCTCCTACGATTAGGTGGATCCGCTAAATGCTGAAATATCATAAAATTACAGCTAAATTAGGTGGCTAGTAACCATAAGTGCCGTAGACCGATGTCCCAGGAAGGCATACTGTCTCCTTTATTATTGTTATTGGTCAGAGAAAGACTACTAATCCTTCTGGGTAGCTATTGGTATGAGGTCTAGGGGTACTCGGATGATGTGGCTATCATAATCTCAAGCAAAATGCACTCAATATCTCAATATCAATCCAAAGCGGTGGTGTAACCAGAAAGGACTTAATGTCAATCCAATTAGATCAAAAACTGAATTGGAAACAACTTATACTGAAAGTTCAGATAGAGCCAATAAGGCAACTCAGGCCATGTCATTCCTAACAATCATTACGCCTATAGTCACACACGCGTCGATAGTATGGCTGAGCAAAAGGCGGCGCAAACTTTATTGAGTAAGGTTCAGCGTATAGACTGCATCGGTGTCACGGGCTCAATGAGTACATGATCAACAGCTGCGATGGAGGCACTTCTAGGACTGACCCCTGTTGCACATGCATATTAAAAATGATGCTGCAATTATGGCCCTGAAGATGTAGGCAGAAAAAAATATCAAACCAAGCAATATGGTGGGTCATCTGGAAATCCTTAAAGAATTTCAGACAGACCGTACCAGTACCATAGAAGTGCCTTGCGATTGTATGCCAACCAAACTGGACTTCCACAGTCTGTGTTGTTTTACCTAGCCGGGATATACGAAGCACAGGGGGACCGTCCTTTGTGTGAGGGTCAACGGTATTGTTTACAGATGGATTAAAAACAGAAGACAGGCAGTGGTAGGAATATACGGGAGTGGGGCTGCCCTCTCGAAGTTCTTGGGTACCACTACAATCGTCATTGAAGCAGAAGTACATGGTAGCAAACTTTGTGCTACAGGAGGCATACCAAAAGGCCTAAACGATTCAAACATATATGTTGTATCAGACAGTCCATCGGCCTTAAAGGTTCTTAAGTCTTGTACCGTTGAGTCAAGGCTGGTATAGGACTGTCTGAAGGTAATGAAACATCTGGTAAGCTCAACTAAAAGAAATCATTCTGCTGATGGTCTTGCCCGAGAGGATTCTGTCCCTCCGCTCATTGGACCAGAGCCCTTCTGCGGTATCAATATGATGTAAATTATGGCAGCGGTAAAATGCTGAATTTCAAGACGGGCGAAAACATTTATATGACATTCATCTGTCAGGATTAAGGAGTGTCTTGAATTTTGGAAACCTGAGCTGACTAATCGGCTTCCTCACAGGTTACGTCTTCTTTAGGTATCAACTTAAACAAATAGACCAAAGCACGACAGACGGATTTTTGTTGGTTTTGACTGCACATAATAAACGAAAATCATACATTCACTAATTTTGACAACAATCTATCTGTATTGCATCGAATTTATAAAAGCAGCACGATGGATAGGTATGAAGAGATAGATATATACAAGCACAGAAACAACGACGACTTGCTTAACGACAAAATAAAGCGAAACGACATTTATGATTTTATAATTAGTATATACTCGTAACCACAACTGTGTATGTATATAAAATCTGTACATCAAGAATGTTTATGTACTTAATAATTTTAATTTTTATGAAGACAAAAAATATTTGGTCCAAATTTTAAACTTTATAATTCATGTTTAGTTTTAAAGTAACCTGATGATAAAGCGAAGGAGCTGGTGTTCCGATGGAGGAGGATGTCGACAGCCCGGCCAGACAGGGGAACACTGACAAGTCCTCTATAGAGGGTACGAGGGGTGGCAACACGGGCGTATCCGGCGCATCCCAAATTACCGGGAATTAATATTCCTGCGGTAGCAGGAATTTATCATAGAGGTAGGTAGAGGTGAAATGGTTATGATTAAGATAACTCAAATTAACCTTCACCATTCTAAGGCTGCTTCGGCAGCTCTACTCCTCAGGCTGACTAGTTCGGGTGAGGATGTGATACTAATCCAAGAACCTTGGATTAACAACAACAGGATCTGTGGCCTCAGAACCAAGGGGTATAAAATTATATCCTCTAGTAACTCTGGGAAGATCAGATCTTGTATTCTTGGAAAAAATAATATTAATCTTTTCCTTCTCTCTCAATACAGCAATGGTGACACTACTGCAGTTAGCCTGGAAGTAGGCACTTGTAGATTATGGCTAGTTTCAGCCTACATGGACCGGGAGAAGGAGGTTCCTCCGGATAACCTGGAGGAGCTGATCCGTAAAGCGGAACAATCAAAGGTAGGTGTGGTAGTGGGAGTGGATGCTAATGCGCATCACACTATCTGGGGAAGCACAGACATAATTGAAAGAGGTGAGTCGCTTTTTGATTATTTGATGAGTACTAACCTTTCAGTGTGTAATATTGGGCGGGAACTCACATTTATTACTAGTAACAGTCAGGAGGTTCTAGACGTGACCCTTGCCTCAAATAATATTCTTCATATGGTTAAAAATTGGAGGGTGGATAAGGAACACTCCTTTTCTGATCATCGATATTTAACCTATAGCCTCGATATTCACCCTGCTACCCGGGAAGCCTTCAGGAACCCTAGAAGGACCAACTGGAGCAAATATGGGGAATTATTGGAGGAAATGTTACCGACGAGGGCTATGGAGCCCCCGACGACCGTTGGGGAGCTGGAGGACATGGTGGCTAGCGTTACTAGCGCATGCAACCGATCCTTTCGCGCTGCCTGCCCACTGGCTAAGCCTAGGGGTAGGCAAAAACCGGTATGGTGGTCCAGGGAACTGGGAACCTATCGAAAGGCTTGTAGGATAGCCTTTAATAGAGCCAAAAATACAAGGGAGGCTCAGGATTGGGACTCCTATAAGGAGAAACTCGGAACTTATAAGAAAGAATTAAGAAAGGCACAAAGGAGGTCTTGGAGAATCTTCTGTGATAATATGGAAGAGGTATCCGAAACCTCCCGCCTTAGGAAGATTCTTTCCAAAAGTACATCTAGTCCTAGTTTTTTTGATAAAACCGGACGGATCTTGGACAGCTTCTAGTGGAGAATTTCTGGAGCTTCTCTTCGAGACACACTTCCCAGGGAGCTTTGAAGACCTGTTGGTGCGTAGTAATCATCAGGAATCACTGTCAGTAACCACAGAGGATATCGTAACCAGAAAACGGATCCTATGGGCACTGAGGGGTTTTAAACCATTTAAATCGGCTGGTCCGGATCAAATTATACCAGCGGAACTTCAAAACAACTCAGTAATTATTCTTCCTTACTTAGAAGCTATATTCAAAGGGTGTTTGAAGCTGGGCTATATTCCTAGGTACTGGACGGAGGTCAATGTGGTGTTCATACCGAAAGCGGGGAAAAGCTCACATGTCTATCCTAAGGACCTAAGACCAATAACTCTATCATCCTTTCTTTTGAAAACCTTGGAAAGGCTGCTGGATGTATACATCAGAGATAAAATAGGTGCCAGGAAGTGGGCATCGTCTCAGCATGCGTACACAAAGGGTAGATCTGTGGACACGGCTCTGCACGCCTTGGTGTCTACGATTGAGAAATCGATTAATTCGAAGGAATTCTGTTTGGTGGCCTTCCTGGATATAGAAGGCGCCTTTAATAATGTGAAAGCGGAGGCAATCAAGGAGGGATTGTCATTTTTGGAGGTGGACGTTCCTCTGATAGGGTTAATCAATTATATGCTGGGAAGCAGGATTGTTAGCTCGAAGTTGGGGGACTCCACCTTCAAGAGGCGAGTAACTAGGGGAACTCCGCAGGGGGGGGGGGGGGGGTTCTGTCCCCTCTTCTCTGGAACATAGTGGTAAACGGGTTACTACTTGAATTGGGGAGAGAGGGTATTGGAGTTATCGCGTACGCAGATGACGTAGCTTTAGCTGTTACCGGGAAATTCCTGGGCACGATTGTAGACGTAATGCAGAATGCGCTTACCATCGTTACGAAATGGGCTGGCAAATGTGGACTTGGTATTAACCCGTCCAAGACAGAGCTGGTACTCTTTACTAAGAAATACAAAATCCCGGTAGTTGTCCCTCCTACCTTAAATGGCACGAGACTTGCTTTTACTGATAGAGCTAGATATCTGGGCATTATCTTGGACAGTAAGCTTAGTTGGAAGCCCAACATGTTGGAGAGAATAAACAAAGCTACTATTGCTTTGTACTCCTGTAGGAACGCCATTGGTCATAGATGGGGTCTGAAGCCGGAGCTGGTACACTGGCTCTGCACCGCCGTAGTGAGACCTGTACTCATGTACGGGGTGGGTGTTTGGTGGCCAGCTCTGGATAAGGTAACTTACAAAAGTAAGATTGAGAGAGTGCAAAGAACGGCCTGTATGCTTGTTAGCGGGGCATTGAGGTCGACACCGACAAGTGCCTTAGAGGTTATGTTGCACCTTCTTCCGGTCGACATTTTTGGCAAACAGATGGCGGCAAATACGGCTGTACGACTTGCAGCCGTCTCTCAGTGGAGGTGTCTTAGTATAGGACACTCTACTATAGTCAGATCGTTGAAGGATGAGCTGGCGAATCTTGACTACATTAAACCTACTCTACGCTTCGAGAAGCGATTTCGGACCTCCTTCCCTTCAAGGGAATCCTGGAGGGATAGACCGTTATTGGAAACCGAAGCGTTGCAATTCTTCACAGATGGCTCCAAGCTAGACGGCAAAGTAGGAGCTGGAGTATTCTGTGACAAATTAAATGTAAATATTTCTGTTCGTCTCCCTGATTACTGCAGCGTGTACCAAGCTGAAGTCGTAGCGATTGAGGAGGTCATGACGTGGTTGAAGCATAATGTGTTATCCTCAGACGATATCACAATCTATGTGGACAGTCAAGCGGCGATCCGGTCGTTAGAATCGGTGTCTTTGGCGTCACGGGTGGCGTTGAGTTGTCACTCATCTCTAAATGAGATGGGTGAGCATTTCAACATCCAGGTAGTCTGGGTCCCAGGTCACTCGGGCGTCATGGGGAACTGCAGGGCAGATGAACTTGCTAGGCATGGTACGACTCTCCAGCTGCAACCGGAAAGGGCAAGTCTGGGGAGGCCTATCACAGCGCTGAGACAAGCACTTGGGAAGCAGGCGCTATCCTCAGCGGGGGAAAGGTGGTCTAACGCCCTCACCTGTAGAGTTGCAAGACAAGTTTGGCCAAAGCTGGACTTGGGGCGCACTAGGGCATTAATATCCTTACGAAGACGTGAATTAAGAACGGTCGTAGGAATTCTCACGGGACACTGCCTTTTTGGAGAACATGCAAGAAGGCTGGGTCTGGAGGCTAATGACTTCTGCAGAAGCTGATTGGACGAAGAGGAGGAAGAGACGTTGGTCCACTTCCTTTGCTCGTGTCCAACATTGGCTCTCAGAAGGCACAAACATTTAGGTAAGTTCAGGATGGACTGCCTCTCGGATCTCGAAAACATTAAAGTGCGGGACGTCTTACGCTACATAAGTAGCTCGAAATGGTTCCAATAGGGGTAAAAGGGGATACATCCTGTGGTATCACAATGGACCGTCACCGGTCTAAGTGTGCATAAGCAGCCACTCCAACCTAACCTAACCTAACCTAACCTGATGATAAGCAGATCTGCTCGAAACTAGTTGTTTTGTAAAAAATAAAAAATAAAAATTCACAAAAATAAAGAAAGAATTTAAAATAAACTCCAAGTTTTCAAAATTAATTTAAAATATGTCTAGTAATCCTAGAGATCTCTGAGTATGCCATATTATTGCTTGCCCTCAGTAGATCATTTGGACTATGAGTCATTTTAAAGCGATTTTCAATGGCTGAAATATTGCATTTCCACACTCTTATTTTATACAAGTAAAGTGTACCGGTCACTTTTGGTCAGTTACAAGAAATTCTAGATATGTCTAAGTAAATCTGAGTATGCCATATTATTGCTTGCTTTCAGTAGAATATTTGGACTATGAAGCATTTTAACGCGATCCTCGCGAGGTGAGATACAGCATTTCCACACTTTTATTTTATACAAATAAAGTGTAGTGATCACCTTTGGTCGGCTACAAAAAATCATAGAAATGTCTAAGTAAATATGAGTATGCCATATTTATGTTTGCACTCAGTAGAACAATTGGGCTGTGAATCATTTTAACGTGACCCTGAATGGTGTGAGATATCGCATTTTCACACTTGTATTTTATTCAAATAAAGTGAAGTACTCACTTGTTGGCCAGTTACAACAAATCCCATAGATGTCTAAGTAAATATTAGTATGCCATATTATTGCTTGCTTTCAGTAGAAGGTTTGCTTGAAGCATTGCTTGCTTTCAGTAGAATATTCGGGCTATCAATGATTTTAACGCGACCCTCAATAGTTGAGATATCGCGATTCCACACTTATATTTTATTCAAATAAAGTTTAGTGCTCAATTATTGGCCAATTTCAACAAATCCTAGAGATCTCTAAGTAAATCTGAGTATGCCATATTATCGCTTGCCCTCAGTAGATCAGTTGGACTATGAATAATTTTAAAGCGAGTTTCAATGGGTGAAATATCGCATTTCCACACTTTTATTTTATACAAGTAAAGTGTACGGGTCACTTTTGGTCAGTTACAAGAAATTCTAGATATGTCTAACAAAACCTGAGTATACCATATTATTGCTTGCTTTCAGTAGAATATTTGGGCCATTAATCATTTTAGCGCGTCCCTTAAGGTGTGAGATATCGTATTTCCACACTTTTATTTTTTATAAATAAAGTGTAGTGGGCACTTTTGGTCAGTTACAAGAAATCCTAGAGACGTCTAAGTAAATTTAAATATGCTATATTATTGCATGCTTTCAGTAGAATATTTGGTCTATCAATAATTTATCGGGACACTCAAGGGTTGAGATATCGAATTTCCACACATTTCCAAATAAAGTGTAGTGGTCACTTTTGGTCAGTTACAAAAAATCCTAGAAATGTCTAAGTAAATTTGAGTATGCCATATTTATGCTTGCACTCAGTAGTACAATTGGGCTGTGAATCATTTTAACGCGACCCTCGCGAGGTGAGTTATCGCATTTCTACACTTTTATTTTATACAAATAAAGTGTATTGGCCACTTTTGGCCAGTTACAAGAAATCCTAGAGATGGCTAAGTAAATCTGAGTATGTCATATTATTGATTTCTTTCAGTAGAACATTTGGGCCATAAATCATTTTAACGCGACCCTCATGGTGTGAGATATCGCATTTTCACACTTTTATTTTATTCAAATAAAGTGTAGTGGTCACTTGTTGGTCAGTTGCAAGAAATCCTAGAAAAGCCAGTTTAAAGATTTTTTTTTTTTACAGGAAATTTTTCATTTACAATGTAGCTCGACTACTTTTGATTGGAAATCGCATTGTTTATTGCTATATTCTATTAGGTCTACAAATAAGTTTTAGGACATTTTTTGAAAAATTCAAAATTTATTTTTATACAAAGTAAATAACATTTATTCATCAAAATAATCTCCATCATTTTGAATGACCTTTAGCCATCTTACAGGCAATTCACGGATGCATGCGGCAAAGATCGTTTCATCTAATGAGGAGAGAAAGTTATCGACCCATTTTTGCACTTCTTCAAATTTTTTAAATCGTACCTCAGACAATTCATTTTGCATCTTCCTAAGTAAGTGAAAATCAGTTGGAGCTATGTCTGGTGAATACGCTGGGTGTGATACAATTTCCCATCCAAGTGCCATTAACGTATCCTTCACTGATTTACCTACATGTGGCCTAGCGTTGCCATGGAGGAGTTTTACTGGACGTTTTCCTTTGCCTGTATATGGACGCTTTTCTTGAATTTTGTTATTCACTTTTATAAGTTGTTGTCGATACAGTTCGGCAGTAACTGTTTGACCAGGTTTCAAAAGTTCATACTATAATACGTCTTTCATATCCCACCATATACACAGCATGACCTTGTTACAGTGAATATTGCGCTTTGGCGTTGAATTTACTGGTTCGCCGGGCTCTACATACTGATATTTACGTTTTGGGTTATCAAAATAAATCCATTTTTCGTCACCGGTCACAATTTTCCACAAAAAAGATTTCCTTTTCTGAGAATTGTAAAGATTCACGCAAGTGGTAAGTCGGTTATTTTTGTTTTGTTCAGTTAATAAGTGTGGCACCCATTTTGTGGCTTTTCTAATCTTTCCCATCGCTTTTAAGCGATATGAAACAGCTTGCTGAGTTACTCCAAGTTGTTCTGAGAGTTGGTTTTCCATCTGGCAAGAGTCTTTATCCAACAACGCTTGCAGTTCCTCGTCGTTTACTTTTAAGAGAGCTCCAGAACGTTCACGGTCACTAACATCAAAATCACCTTCTCTAAAACGGCTTATACCAATATTCACATGTACTTCTAGATACAATATTATCCCCAAGAACAGAACAAATCGATTCGCATGCTTTACGAACACTTTTTCCTTGATGGAATTCATAACGAATGCAATGTCTGATAAACAGTTTATCGTTCTGCATGTTTTGTTTAGATAATTTAAAGGTTATGTTTAGGTTATGTTTACATTTTAATACTACATACCGAGCCCTACATTATCATATGTGGGTAGTCACTTTTTTTTTTATTTCTGTTTTCTATATAATAAAAAGTAAAAGTGTCCTAAAACTTATTTGTAGACCTAATATATATCGATATATAATTTTGTTTTGATGTGTACTATCCATGTGAAAGAAATTCAAGTACAATCGATTGCCAAATATTTGCAGTTCAGTTAGGCTACAGCCCACCTTAAAATTGACATTAAATCGACAATTTTGAAATTTTGGCAATTATGCACTTTACAAAATATTTCTGGTAAAACTTACTCACCCTTGAATTAGTTAAAGGAAATAAATTTTAGTAGCCTTTGGAAATCGGAAAAAAACATAATTTAAATATTTTCATTTCCAATCCATTCAGTTATTTAAAAGTCTGGGAACCAGTCTAGGTTATTTACAGAAATTTTAAATTTTAGTTAGTACCTATGTATTAAAAAAAAATGGGTGAACCAAGATATAAAGCACAATCGCAACGAACAGCATGTTTGAGAGCCCAAGAAGCATGGCCAGTTCAATATAAAATTCATCAACCGCAAGAACCTCGATGGTTGGCTCCTCCACCACAAGAGCATTATGCCGATCATCAATGGGCGCATATTCTACAACGACAACAACCCCTTAAACATCGACCCCAACAGAAGAAATATTGTCTTACAGATATCCCGGAATATCATGATGTTCAGCAGGTATCCGCAAACTGTACCTTCGCCGATATTGACATCAAAACTATAACGTTTATGCAGTTTTCACCACCGTTTGAAGAAGAAGAATGCTAATAAACAGTTACACATATTCCAACCGATATAACAAAGAAACCGATATGACAAGATATTTATTATTCAAATAAACCGACCAGGCATTTTGTCTGGGTCGGTTCCATCACAGGCTCAAATAATACGTACTATGTATGTGTACGTCGCAAATAAAAACCAGAAATTATACATTATATAAATAGGCATAATTATTATAATTAATTTTATTGTCTTTTATTTGAATGGTTCCATTAGTATGCGAGTAAGCCAATTTAAGGTTTTTTCGCTTTTCAGGATTCCCCTACCTCATCTTTATAAACCAACTTTACACTCGTAACGCATTTTCATAGGATATTTTGGCATTTTTTTACAAATGCCGCCGTAATTTCAATATGGCTATTGATGCAGTGGATCATAATTTGTTTTCTATTTGCATAGAAGAAAACGATTTTTGCACGGTACCGCACTGAGAATTACGGAAGAGTTTCAGTATCAAATTCAATAATCACCCTTATTGCGATTGTCGCAATAAGGGTGATTATTGAATTTGATACTTTGACCATTTTCTGTAGATAATCACGTCGATTATAGAATCCGCGGGGGCGAATGAACCGCGGATCGAAAACTACATATAAAAAAAATGGGAAACAAAAATTTTATATCATAGTTTCATTGAAATCCCTTTGGATTTTTTTACAAATCGTTAAAAAGAAATTGTTTTAGAAACGCTACAGAACTATTGCGTTTGTACGGTGAATCAAAAAATCCGAATTGCATGTAAATCAATAGAATTTTTCCAGGATACTTTGACTTAAAGCAATTGTTTCCTATTTTTTTTATATGTAGTTTTCGATCCGCGATTGATTCGCTCCCGCGGATTCTATAATCGACATGATTAAAATGTCATCGGCAGAAAATGGTAGAATCTATTGTCAAATGTTTATCGAAGTCGACATACGCAACACAAATTTTTCCTATAATTTTTAGGCGATGAGTGCGCAGTTGTCGAATTTTTCAAAACACCCAATATCTACCAGGGCCCGAATTCCGGATCAATGACAAATGAGAATGAGAAATGACTTTATGTTTTATTTCGCCTACTCTAAATAAAAATGCAACCGACTAGTTGAAATAAAAAATCAGGTCATTTCTCATTATCATTTGTCACCGAACCGGAATTCAGGCCCAGGGGCCCTATTTGGGAATCCGTTTCGTTTCGTCATTCGAAACGAATGGTGTATTCGTTTCGAGTAAGAATTGGTATTTTGGAATTCGATCGAAAATAAAAATATACACTGTTAAATAATCAAAAGGGAAATTCTTCTTTTTGGGTAAACCTATACGAAAAATATAAACCTTGATGAATTTTTGACGTATGCTTATTGTTTTGCCGATTGTCTCGCAGTTTGAAGATTTTTGATTTGTGTTGTGGATATGTCTTCTACTAAATAATTATTATAAAGAATATTATTATTTGTGTCTTCTGTACGGAATTAAAGTTGTGTTATTGAGCTAAATCATAAATATTGTATTTGGGAAAATAAATTTTTTATTTTATTAAACAGACACAATAGTTTTATTTCAATTATGTATGTATATTATATTTCATTGGTGCATAATATTTCAAAATACATAATATTTTTGTACGTATAAATATGTATCTCTATTTACTATTTGCTGAAATTTTCATGTTTCGCCTGTGTTTACATTCTCTAACCGGCTTGGTCCATTAACCAATTTTCAATTTATTGCTTTTCTTGTAAAATTATTTATTTAATGGTTACATATATAAGTAAAAATTATCCCCTCCTCAAATAGCACCTTACTTATTAAACTACATTCTTCCTTTTTATATGGATTCGTCAACAATTTATTCAACGTACATAAATCCGTCCATGAACGTACAAATAATGGTCGAAAACGGATTGGTAGATAAGGGAAATTTATATTCGTTTCGTAGCAATTCGTATTTCTTTCTAAATTATTCGTGTTCGAATTCAAAAATACCGATGGCTCGAAAACGTCGTTCGTTTATTCGAATTCGTATTCACAAATAGGGGCCCAGGGGACCTATTTCTGAATACGATACGAATTTGTATACGAAACGAAAATGCTATTCGATACGAAAATTAATTGGTATTTCTGAATACGAACGTACGACCTATTTTAATTTTTGTAGTGTAGGCAAAGGGAAATTTTGTTTTACGTGAAAAATCCTTAAAATGACAGTGTAAATCTGAAAATAAACGTAAATATGTCAAATTTTTGGCATCAATTTAGTTTTAATTGGCTACGTGAATAAATAAAATCGAATACGCGCCATATTGGATAAATATTATTTTATATCAAAATAAAAAATTTTATTTAATAAAAGGAAATACAAATCTGTACCTAGAAAAATTCATAGCTACATATTTCGTGAAATTTTGGTTTTATTTATTTAATTTATTGTGATTGCGGCATTGAGGGGCCCGGTAATTAGTCAACAAATTGGTATATACATAAAATATGTGAAATTTTGCTGAATAAAAATATTTTCAATTAAACAAATTTGGCTTTTAGTTTTTTAAAAAATTGTATTTCTTTTAAAAATTAAAAAAAATTTAAAAATATGTATACATTTTTTGTGTACATCTTGCATTTTTTGCTTGTTTATTATTGGTGTCGTTAACTATTATGTCATCGAACCAAAATCCGTTCATGAACGAACAAAAATTGCTCGAATTCGTATTGTGAAATAAGGGAAATTTTGTCACGAATCATGCTTACACGAATTCGTACAAGAAATAAACGTATTCGTATTCAAAAATACCAATGATACGAATTCGTAGATTTTTTGTTCGTATTCGTATTCAGAAATAGGGGCCCAGGACTGTGTTCATAAACTCTACATTGTAACAATTTGTTCCAAATGTCATTGTACAAATGACGTAGCAGTTAACAACGATATTGTTATAAACGTCAAATTTGGTACCAAAACATGCGAGTGAAGTTTTTCCTAACTTTTCCTAAAAAATTACAACAACAATGTTTTGCATTAGTATTGGTGAAAAAAGAATTCATTTAGGCGAAATTCGATTTAAAATATTTAAAAAAAAACAAACGCGACAATTAAATATTTTATTAAAAAACACTTTTATCATAAAACATAAGAATTTATCTATTTTTTGTTAATCATCTAGTGTAGTACAAAACAAAAAACTTAGGAAATATTGACTTACAATACTTAAATAAAATAGTGTGCACATATTGCACAGCAGCATTGATAAGCAATACTAAGTACTTTCTAACCGTTTAGCATCAACTTCAGTGGTATGGCCAGAATTCTTAGATCAATAGAAATATTTGTGCAAAATTTCATAAATATCTAATGGGTCTCACAGGGTGTCCATGGCGATTGAAAAATTAAGATTTTTATTTGGGCCATAGAAGCATTCCTAAGCAATACTAAGTACTTTCTAACCGTTTAGCATCAACTTCAGTGGTATGGCCAGAATTCTTAGATCAATAGAAATATTTGTGCAACATTTCATAAATATCTAATGGGTCTCACAGGGTGTCCATGGCGATTGAAAAATTAAGATTTTTATTTGGGCCATAGAAGCATTCCTAAGCAATACTAAGTACTTTCTAACCGTTTAGCATCAACTTCAGTGGTATGGCCAGAATTCTTAGATCAATAGAAATATTTGTGCAAAATTTCATAAATATCTAATGGGTCTCACAGGGTGTCCATGGCGATTGAAAAATTAAGATTTTTATTTGGGCCATAGAAGCATTCCTAAGCAATACTAAGTACTTTCTAACCGTTTAGCATCAACTTCAGTGGTATGGCCAGAATTCTTAGATCAATAGAAATATTTGTGCAAAATTTCATAAATATCTAATGGGTCTCACAGGGTGTCCATGGCGATTGAAAAATTAAGATTTTTATTTGGGCCATAGAAGCATTCCTAAGCAATACTAAGTACTTTCTAACCGTTTAGCATCAACTTCAGTGGTATGGCCAGAGTTCTTAGATCAATAGAAATATTTGTGCAAAATTTCATAAATATCTAATGGGTCTCACAGGGTGTCCATGGCGATTTAAAAATTACGATTTTTATTTGGGCCATAGAAGCATTCCTAAGCAATACTAAGTACTTTCTAACCGTTTAGCATCAACTTCAGTGGTATGGCCAGAATTCTTAGATCAATAGAAATATTTGTGCAAAATTTCATAAATATCTAATGGGTCTCACAGGGTGTCCATGGCGATTTAAAAATTACGATTTTTATTTGGGCCATAGAAGCATTCCTAAGCAATACTAAGTACTTTCTAACCGTTTAGCATCAACTTCAGTGGTATGGCCAGAATTCTTAGATCAATAGAAATATTTGTGCAAAATTTCATAAATATCTAATGGGTCTCACAGGGTGTCCATGGCGATTGAAAAATTACGATTTTTATTTGGGCCATAGAAGCATTCCTAAGCAATACTAAGTACTTTCTAACCGTTTAGCATCAACTTCAGTGGTATGGCCAGAATTCTTAGATCAATAGAAATATTTGTGCAAAATTTCATAAATATCTAATGGGTCTCACAGGGTGTCCATGGCGATTGAAAAATTAAGATTTTTATTTGGGCCATAGAAGCATTCCTAAGCAATACTAAGTACTTTCTAACCGTTTAGCATCAACTTCAGTGGTATGGCCAGAATTCTTAGATCAATAGAAATATTTGTGCAAAATTTCATAAATATCTAATGGGTCTCACAGGGTGTCCATGGCGATTTAAAAATTACGATTTTTATTTGGGCCATAGAAGCATTCCTAAGCAATACTAAGTACTTTCTAACCGTTTAGCATCAACTTCAGTGGTATGGCCAGAATTCTTAGATCAATAGAAATATTTGTGCAAAATTTCATAAATATCTAATGGGTCTCACAGGGTGTCCATGGCGATTGAAAAATTAAGATTTTTATTTGGGCCATAGCAGCATTCCTAAGCAATACTAAGTACTTTCTAACCGTTTAGCATCAACTTCAGTGGTATGGCCAGAGTTCTTAGATCAATAGAAATATTTGTGCAAAATTTCATAAATATCTAATGGGTCTCACAGGGTGTCCATGGCGATTTAAAAATTACGATTTTTATTTGGGCCATAGAAGCATTCCTAAGCAATACTAAGTACTTTCTAACCGTTTAGCATCAACTTCAGTGGTATGGCCAGAATTCTTAGATCAATAGAAATATTTGTGCAAAATTTCATAAATATCTAATGGGTCTCACAGGGTGTCCATGGCGATTGAAAAATTAAGATTTTTATTTGGGCCATAGAAGCATTCCTAAGCAATACTAAGTACTTTCTAACCGTTTAGCATCAACTTCAGTGGTATGGCCAGAATTCTTAGATCAATAGAAATATTTGTGCAAAATTTCATAAATATCTAATGGGTCTCACAGGGTGTCCATGGCGATTGAAAAATTAAGATTTTTATTTGGGCCATAGAAGCATTCCTAAGCAATACTAAGTACTTTCTAACCGTTTAGCATCAACTTCAGTGGTATGGCCAGAGTTCTTAGATCAATAGAAATATTTGTGCAAAATTTCATAAATATCTAATGGGTCTCACAGGGTGTCCATGGCGATTTAAAAATTACGATTTTTATTTGGGCCATAGAAGCATTCCTAAGCAATACTAAGTACTTTCTAACCGTTTAGCATCAACTTCAGTGGTATGGCCAGAATTCTTAGATCAATAGAAATATTTGTGCAAAATTTCATAAATATCTAATGGGTCTCACAGGGTGTCCATGGCGATTGAAAAATTAAGATTTTTATTTGGGCCATAGAAGCATTCCTAAGCAATACTAAGTACTTTCTAACCGTTTAGCATCAACTTCAGTGGTATGGCCAGAATTCTTAGATCAATAGAAATATTTGTGCAAAATTTCATAAATATCTAATGGGTCTCACAGGGTGTCCATGGCGATTGAAAAATTAAGATTTTTATTTGGGCCATAGAAGCATTCCTAAGCAATACTAAGTACTTTCTAACCGTTTAGCATCAACTTCAGTGGTATGGCCAGAATTCTTAGATCAATAGAAATATTTGTGCAACATTTCATAAATATCTAATGGGTCTCACAGGGTGTCCATGGCGATTGAAAAATTAAGATTTTTATTTGGGCCATAGAAGCATTCCTAAGCAATACTAAGTACTTTCTAACCGTTTAGCATCAACTTCAGTGGTATGGCCAGAATTCTTAGATCAATAGAAATATTTGTGCAAAATTTCATAAATATCTAATGGGTCTCACAGGGTGTCCATGGCGATTTAAAAATTACGATTTTTATTTGGGCCATAGAAGCATTCCTAAGCAATACTAAGTACTTTCTAACCGTTTAGCATCAACTTCAGTGGTATGGCCAGAATTCTTAGATCAATAGAAATATTTGTGCAAAATTTCATAAATATCTAATGGGTCTCACAGGGTGTCCATGGCGATTGAAAAATTAAGATTTTTATTTGGGCCATAGAAGCATTCCTAAGCAATACTAAGTACTTTCTAACCGTTTAGCATCAACTTCAGTGGTATGGCCAGAATTCTTAGATCAATAGAAATATTTGTGCAAAATTTCATAAATATCTAATGGGTCTCACAGGGTGTCCATGGCGATTGAAAAATTAAGATTTTTATTTGGGCCATAGAAGCATTCCTAAGCAATACTAAGTACTTTCTAACCGTTTAGCATCAACTTCAGTGGTATGGCCAGAGTTCTTAGATCAATAGAAATATTTGTGCAAAATTTCATAAATATCTAATGGGTCTCACAGGGTGTCCATGGCGATTTAAAAATTACGATTTTTATTTGGGCCATAGAAGCATTCCTAAGCAATACTAAGTACTTTCTAACCGTTTAGCATCAACTTCAGTGGTATGGCCAGAATTCTTAGATCAATAGAAATATTTGTGCAAAATTTCATAAATATCTAATGGGTCTCACAGGGTGTCCATGGCGATTTAAAAATTACGATTTTTATTTGGGCCATAGAAGCATTCCTAAGCAATACTAAGTACTTTCTAACCGTTTAGCATCAACTTCAGTGGTATGGCCAGAATTCTTAGATCAATAGAAATATTTGTGCAAAATTTCATAAATATCTAATGGGTCTCACAGGGTGTCCATGGCGATTGAAAAATTAAGATTTTTATTTGGGCCATAGAAGCATTCCTAAGCAATACTAAGTACTTTCTAACCGTTTAGCATCAACTTCAGTGGTATGGCCAGAATTCTTAGATCAATAGAAATATTTGTGCAAAATTTCATAAATATCTAATGGGTCTCACAGGGTGTCCATGGCGATTTAAAAATTACGATTTTTATTTGGGCCATAGAAGCATTCCTAAGCAATACTAAGTACTTTCTAACCGTTTAGCATCAACTTCAGTGGTATGGCCAGAATTCTTAGATCAATAGAAATATTTGTGCAAAATTTCATAAATATCTAATGGGTCTCACAGGGTGTCCATGGCGATTGAAAAATTAAGATTTTTATTTGGGCCATAGAAGCATTCCTAAGCAATACTAAGTACTTTCTAACCGTTTAGCATCAACTTCAGTGGTATGGCCAGAATTCTTAGATCAATAGAAATATTTGTGCAAAATTTCATAAATATCTAATGGGTCTCACAGGGTGTCCATGGCGATTGAAAAATTATGATTTTTATTTGGGCCATAGAAGCATTCCTAAGCAATACTAAGTACTTTCTAACCGTTTAGCATCAACTTCAGTGGTATGGCCAGAGTTCTTAGATCAATAGAAATATTTGTGCAAAATTTCATAAATATCTAATGGGTCTCACAGGGTGTCCATGGCGATTGAAAAATTAAGATTTTTATTTGGGCCATAGAAGCATTCCTAAGCAATACTAAGTACTTTCTAACCGTTTAGCATCAACTTCAGTGGTATGGCCAGAATTCTTAG